>JAQFZF010000761.1:0-16087 GCA_034695365.1 Enchytraeus norvegicus | reverse complement strand
ACTTATACAAATCTTAGTTGATCTTTGATAATAAATCGCTAATCATATTGTGATGAATAGCGACTCATAAGCTACAAATAGTCTGTAATTGAATGTTACACAGGGAGAAGTTGATACGCTTATTCAAATGTTGGCAGATCTCCGATCAGAATCAGATTCCTACAAAGCTCAGACAATTCAACTGACACAATTGCTCCAAAGTGGACTTTGCAACGGATTTGATTCTACTTGTTCAAATATTATAAACTGTCAACAATGGCCGGACCAACAACAACAGGAAATACAAAATAATCGTCAACATCTGATGTCGACAAAGGGCAAGCAAGTCTCTAGACAAACTGAACGTAAAGGGGCTCTGAATCTTTGGCATATTGATGCCATATTGCATGATAACTTAGAATCCTGACATTTTACATGTGATGGTATTCTTTGAATTTAGGTAATTTTATACAAACAAATAACTTCTAAAAGTTAATATTGTTTTATTTAACTTTGATTTCTGTGTACTATATAATGAAATCAAATAAATTTCGAAGTATGCTCAACACTTAGTGTAAAATTCAAAGTAGTTGACATGCTTATTTAACCCAACAGCGTACAGAGTCGGAAGCCGGAAGTCGGAAGTGCTGATCACCACTAAGCAACTAAGCGTAGCAGTGCACAGGTGACAAATGTCACTATTTGTCCCGATTGAATATCGTAGGCGGCAACACGCTTGCTCGCTAAGCAGGATGTCAAAGGTTCGAGTCCCAGCCGGTCCGTCTATGACACTATCCTTCGATACGGACACAGAGTTTTAACTAAGAATTAATTACAGCTTTTATTCCGTCAGCAAGATCGCCAGCTCCACAAATTCAAATAGCTAATACGCCGGACCTTTTATTAGACTAGCCTATAACAAACTCCTTCAGCAATTACTCAACTCGTATTTATTAAATTTTTATTTATTTAGCGGATCGGCGTAGAATTAAAGGCTAGCGTGTCCATGTCCAAGAATTAATTTCGGCGCAATATAGTCGCTCTTAACCAATGAGCCACAGAATCTGGTATAGAATTAGTGTATATCTACAATTAATGGATAAAATATTGATTAGCATAATCTGGCCTTGCCTATCAAAGGCTCATACAGGGTATCACGGTACTTTAATCAGTCGCTCATTTTGGGAATTACAATCGATCCTGTTTGTATGACATAGTGGGGACAAGCTATGAAATTGGTTTACGACCTTCTGACGCCCCGGTTGGGTCAAAGCTGTATTGGGTTTAAGGCGTCTTGTAAAGTTCTAACAAGATAAGGGTAGAATTAATTCTATTCACAGCTTGGACTTTCAATGAATCCCTTCAAGTTAGGCCACTCTATTACGTGATATGAATGGAATGCATTTCAAATAGAATTTGAAGTATATTTGGAAATATAAATAAATAATTACGTTTCACTGTGTGATAATAATTTCTCTGCAGATCATTTATTACCTAAGTCTATAAATTTCTGTCTCAGGTTCTTTGTTTGTTCTCTGCTAAACTTTTTAAATCTCATATTTCCCCCCTTAGATATTTTAATTTCATCAATATAGATTTTATAGATAAATGGACACATATTTTATATGACTTTTATAGATAAATAAAAAATTGAAATCCATTTGCATCTGGACATAAAAAATGGCGCCTTTCATTTAAATTTAAATAAAAACTATTCATATTTAGAAGCATCATTATCGACAGACCCGGCTTTAATATTGAATGAGGTAATACTGGTAATTACATTTAAAATTACGAAATTCTGATTTGTAAATTGAATTAATTACATTAATTATAAATTGTCTTTATACACGTGACAGAAATTATACAAATACAAACATTACATTTAATACCAATTGCAAACGAGGATTATTCAATAAAGCTAACATCAAATAGCATAGTATTGTATTTAATTGCAGTTCCTATAGACTTTGAAAGCCCCTAACAATGTAACAATGTACTAACAAGCTAACAATTGATGTGATACAGTTACGTAATATGGGCAAACTTTAGCTTCTATTATAAAATTAATGTCACTCTGATATCATTCTATCATGTCACTTTAATCAATGACACAGATCTAAAGAAATATCTTATGGTGAGAGCAACATATTGCTTGGTTAATTCCATCGATGTTGTGTCCTAAAAGAGCGTTCCAGTAGAGTGTGTAGTAATTTGTACATTGGGCTTGCAATAATATTCATCTACTCTATATGTCAATGGATTTGCACTGTTTTGGCTCTCGCATATCCTAGGTTTAGGCTATGCAGGTATAACCAAAATGGTACGACCAAAATGGTTGTGATTATACTATCATTGTAATTGCATATTAAGTGCAAGTGACACTAGATTTACCACAATAATGCTTAAATTATTTAATATGAATCAACCAATCCAGTGCTATGCCACATTGCAGGTCCAAGGTAAAGTTCCTACACAAAATCAACCGTCTCGTTCATCAATGAGCACCATCATGGATCAGCTTCTCAAATCGATCCCATCACAAAGGTTTGTCTTCACCACACCTTACATGATACTTTTGTTCCAGGAAAAAGTTGTTTCTCGTTGCCTTCCTGCTATATAAACAATTATTGTCTAATATTTTAAACAGCGGCACTTTTTAAAATAATTCTTTATATTCTCTAGCGAAAAAATATACAATCAAAATATCTCATCAGTTTTACGACCCGAAGGCTGAAACCAAGGATATTCTATTAACCTATATTATATATTATAACCTCCTTGGCTGCAACAGTAACGAATGAGCCCCGGGATTTGAACCTCACACCTATCAAGCTCTATCTAGACACTTAACCAATTCTTCAATGCTTCATTCGGGATTGTAGCTGTAAAATTATTAGTAGAATATTGGTGTCAGTTTACAAGTCGTAAATCATTCTCATTAACCAAAGTTTGAATAGCTATCTTTGAAATGTAAATAATGTTTAGTTAGGACAAGGTTGTATAACAGCCTCAGTCCACAAGCCATGACACCACAATTATCTAATTACCCTCATCGGACCACAGTGCCTAATGAATTATTGTATGGAAATCTTACGACTGGATTTTGTCCAGTGGTGGAGAATTGGTCTCAATTTCCTTTTGGAGGGGGGTGGGGCAAGAACTATAATACGATTAAAACATTTGTAATTTTGGGGTACGTTAAACAAGGTTAAAATAATTCCATAATCTAAAACGATGACGGTGATTTTTACTTTTCATATTAACTTTTACATAATTCTCAATTTCATTGGATTAATTATAAACGATCAAGGGTGTGGTTCTGACAATTAGTTTAACTTAATAGAACGACGTTGCACATTTTTGGGCTGTCAAGCGTTCACACTCGGGGGGGGGGACGATACTTTGTTCTGACATATCAAGCTCTAAGGGGACCGTCCCCTAATTCCCCCGAAGTCTTTGACCCTGATTTTCTCTCAAAATCAACCTGATATTAAGGCTAAACCATTATTATGGTCTGATGTAGTAAATAGCCACATGCTTGTGTTACTTCTTAAGCTACAGTATATCCAGGCACTGCAATTGCTCGAGGCTATATTCATTATCATAAAACAAATTATTGCATTTCAACTCGCCTAAGGATTTCAACTTCCACAGCGAGACAGGTTTGATTGGATGGCGACAATCAACAGCCAATGGAAAGAGAGAAACATTCGGCGGAATTTCGAATTGGGATTTTATCATATGAGACTTTAGGCAAGGCATTAGAAGAATTTCAGGAATTCTTCTTCTGTAGAAAAGTTGGCGAGGTTGGTTTTAGTTGGAGATACATTTTAAAGTGAGCTGCCTCAAATACAGACCGGTGAGTATTTTTCACTTTGTATGTAATCAAAGTTATAAAGCTAAATTTAACAATACAATACAATACAATGAGGATTCAACGTCCGGTTCCTCACCCGAAGGCGATGTCAGGGACGTCTCAAACGGACTATGCAGCCACAAGCAGTTCTATACCACCAGAAACACAATGTCTGTTTCGCTATCACAAGGACATTGTCGGAGACGTATCCGCCTTAGAACAGAACCCGCAGCCACCAGCAAAAAAGCTGGAAAGTGTGCGACCGACTAGGCTAATTAATAGGAATATATAACACTTAACATACTGTTATTGCTTATTCGATTAAATCCGAAATTGTTATATAACATTTATAACATTAATCTTATTTCAAACTATTGCTCAAAATTCTCATTTCGTTTGACTAAGAGAATAAAGTGTCATATATCTAGTCAATGTATACATATAAAAAGGCCGAATTTCACGTAATTTTCACTGGCCCGAAGGTTACATCAGTGACGACTGAGCGTGTTGAGCACATGGAACCCGGGCTGGACGCTAACCAATGCCCCACTGGCTCAGCCACTAGCTATTGAAATGTTTAGTGACCCGAAATCGACGTTAATAATTTATAGATATGTGTTTCATTTTTGTCAATAAATGTCGATAATTATCAAGGTATAATAAAGGTTCACCGTCCGTTTCCTCATCCAGGGATGATATCAGGGACGTCAAACGATATGCTGGTGACGATGGGATTAGCCTATTTTCAAACTTTTGCACCGATGATCTATCGAAAGTGCCTATCTCTCCTCATTATAACTAAACTCGGCTTAGCATGAAACTAAATATGTCACTAAAAAGTCAAGAAGAAATCACCTCAGAAACTCTATTTTAAACAATGACTTCATATAGGTACTTAAAAATCCAAGCCCTTGTGCCATCACCTTGTTAGGTTGGTCGATGGCAGGGGCGTCTATCCCTATACCTTCATAATATAAAGTCTATCTCGTCGGTGCACTGCCTAACGGCAGGTCCATGGCATATAACTGTACAGTTTGTATGCCATATTTTCTTGGAGACAATTTTGTTGTGACAATTTTTGACAATTGTCTTCTGCGAGGTGAACTAACCGGTGACTGCGTTAGTCTGCTTCTATGAATCACGTGCAGCTTTCGGTTGGTATATACTTTATTTGAGGGATCCAACACGCAAGGCATAGTATAAGTAGGCTACAGTTAGACCTAGTTAAGTAAAATTGATCGGAGAGTGCAAATCATTGCGTGGGTCTATACAAGCACCTGATCCTTTCTGACTCAGAACTATCAAGAAATTATAACGTAACAAAACAAAGTTTACAAAGCGTAACATAACTTAAGTTATGTCATGTTAACAGAAATTAAATTAAATTACAAATTCAATGTTATAGTTAACATTTATATGTCAAATTATCTTCACTGTTGGATTTCTAAATTCAAGCAAAAAATAGTAACAAAAATTTCAATGATTAAAATTCATAAAGAGAAAAAAAATTTCAATGACATTATACGAAATGATTAGTGTACGTATTGTACTCCAATAATTTTGCACTTCGTCACGGTGTGTCAATCAAGTTGTCTTCACGTGGCGCCATCGCTCGAATGATTTGTAAATATATATCTCTCTCAATGTACGCCCTAATAGCAGGTCCATGGAATATATAATTATATATCATCTAACATACGTAGTCTTGGTCTTCCTCTGGCTTCTTTCCGATACATTCTTCCACTAATAGGCTAGTAATGTTATAAAATATAAAATACGCGTTACTCTCAATTTTGTACTTAAACACTGAACAGGCTTTATAATATTTGATGCTTATATTTATTTCCAGATTATTGATTCTACTACATCTATACCAGTGAACGTAAACTTGGAATATGGCGGCAATTCTTGGTTCGAATTTCCAACTGGAAAAATTCGGACCATCTTTCCCACAAGGTAATCCTCACGGAGTCATTGGAGATGGTGCCAAGAGGGTCTCAAGTCCTCCCTACTTCATTTCTCCGATCTGTATTGGAAACCATTTAGCTAACCCCTTGGCTGAGTTTCGTCAACTGGAGGGGCCCATGAGCGGGACATCAGAAAGCTCGACTATGAGTTACACGTCAGGAAGTTCAAGTGTTGAAGATCAGGAAAGGATAGCAGAGATGATACGTGTGGAAAGTTTGAGATTAGATGCCCTATTTTCCTCCAAACCGCTTGAGAGTAGCACGGAGTTTGATCAGAATTCCTGTGAAGCCCGGAAGAGATCTGGAATAAATGCTCCATCAAATGATGGAAACCTCGTGAATAACTTGGAACAGGCTTGTGGAAGTTCGGCTCCATCAACTGGGTTAACTGACGTAAATAATTGGGTGCAGGCCGGACAAGAAGGAGTGAAAGAAATGAATGTTGGAACACTTGATGAACCCGATAGTTATCTGACTTCACTCCTTGTTCAATACGCGGGTGATTCGATCAATTTTGGGACTCAGACTCTACACTCTACAGTTAACCTCCCGGATTTGGTCGGACAGATTGGCCAATTTAGAGGAGGTCTCACAACCTTTGTTAACCCCATTTCCATTACGCCTGAACCATCTACCCAATTTCTTTCGCAATTTCCTAGGAAGACGGGACAATTTCGCGGAGGTCTCGATAACTTTGTTAACCCCGTTCTTCCATACGGCAGCCATTCGTTTTCCGTTCCGACTGAACCGTGTAAGCCAATTCTTACGCGATTTGTTGGACTGCCTGGACAAATTAGAGGAAGTTTGGAGAGCTTACCAGGTGCAAAAGTTCATATAACATGGCTCGATGGATCAGATAGTTATGTATCCGCTCCAGAATGGTTGAACGTGAAAGCTAACATGAGTGACAAAATTCTATCGGTTTATTTCAGTGCCGGGGGCAGGATCTTTCACGATGAGGCTACGTGGAGCAATCATATTGCTTCTAAGGCGAACGTCACTCCAATACCCACTAACAGACCATTTCAGATGGGCCAACTACATCCACGCCAAGTAAATGGCAATCCAGTAATGGTGCGAAGCCATCCACATGGATATATGCAACAGAATAGTCAACTTGTTCGTGCGCCAATTATTTCAAGGATACGTCGGAAATCTCTACAAGTTTCGGACTCGTTTGAGGTAATGGCTGGTAAGGATTTGGGTCAGATGTCGGAACCTCGTGGTATCGCAGTAGATCTCTTCGGTAATGTGTACGTTGCGGACACCAACAACAGCCGAATTCAGGTTACTTTGATTTTTCTGCAGCTCTTTATATTTTCAATTATGTTTTTTGCGAATAGTAAGTTACAATTCAAGTAGACAGTACACTAGGAGGGCATCCTATATATTGACATGAAGAGAAAAGCAGAGGATAGAAAATTGGAGGTGTTATTTATCATGGACATGTGGTTAGAGAGAGAGAGAGAGAGAGAGAGAGAGAGAGAGAGAGAGAGAGAGAAGTTATCTGTGAGATATTCATATTTTACTTAATGATGTTGAGAGTCGCATATTAAATCTTATTTAATAGGTTATGTTTAACAGTTTACTATTAATAGAACTATTAATAGCATTTATTATGCTAGTAATAGTTCGTTGACATTGCTTGAGTGTCACCAATATTAAGTTACTAATATTAATCACTGCCTAATTGACAGTCAATATTCATATGGCGATAACGTTATACTTCTAGTCATGCTCGTAACAGAGCGTTAGACTTGGGAATTGTTTCCATGTTAGCGATGAATTGAAATTATATAAGTGCACTGAAATTATGACTTAGACCACTCCAGACTTGCTGCAGCATCTGTGGTAGTCGCCTCTCACGACACGTTCAGTTTTCGGTTGGTCTAGATTTTTAAATTTTCCGGACCCAACACAGGGTAAACTGGCTATGCTCATAACATTGTTCAGTGATGAGCATACTATCAAACTAAAATGTGATGATACATTCACCATTGTCGCATCTAATGATGCACATGACAACCATTCCATCTACTAAGAACCTTCGTGCCAATTTAAATTGTGAAATCTATACAATTAAGTGAAATGAAAGAATATTATAAAAACTAAAAATTTTAATATGTGAATTGAAAGATGCGAGTTATGTGCATTAATCAGTAGTGCATCTAATCAATCAATCAATACCCCATACTGGACTCGATGCATATGTTATTGTTGGAGACGTCCACGATGTCGTCGTCATCGGACGTTAACTTCGCATTGATTTATTGATTGATTGATATACATGTATACGTGTATTTATTTGTTATTTTACAGAAATACAACATCTATAACGGGAAACTGGACCTCTTTGTGAGCAAGAATGAGAACATGAGGTGGCCTATTGGTTTGGCCGTACACCCTACAGGCATCCTCGTCATTGAGAGAAAACCTGCCAACACTGTGACCCTCTTCAACCACGAAGGAATCTTCGTACGAGTTCTTATTAGAAGTTTGGAAAAAATGAAGGACATATGTGTTGATGGATTTGGTAAGGTGATCATTGTCAGCTCAAATCCTGTCAAGATGATTACCATCCTTGGGGATATGAATGGTAGGGACGGTGGTAAGAACAAACATAGCTTCTCGTGTAGTCGCCTGGATTTCCCAACTGCGGTTACCACGGATGGGGAGTCGAGATATATCTTTGTGGCAGATAATAAGCTACATCGTGTCCATGTATTTGACTACTCTGGAAACATTCGTCGCGTGTTTGGCTGGGATGACATCACCCCCTACCCAACAGGTCTCTTCGTCACTCGCTCTGATGACGTGGTGGTCATCGACAACAACCAGGGGCTGAACGTCACCTATGTATCCAGAGTTGGAACCGAGTACGACGCTTTTGTGGTTCGCGAGGAAGTACCAGCCAAGAGAATCCTGAGTGTTGCTAAAGGACCTGCGGATACCATGTTTGTGTTGAAGGAAACTAAAGCCCAATGCTATGGCATTCAGCAAATCCGTCTACAACCGCCAAGATTCATCAGTATTGCCCAACCAATTCGCGTGGCTTGAAGTGATAAGGTATTTAGGAATGATAAATCTATGATAAGTTCTTGAAATGATAAGGTTGATAAGGTTTTTATCTCCATAAGGCGATAAAGTAACTACGATAAATAAGTGTCATTAAGATTTATAATTAAGAGACAAGAGAAGGCATAATAACCATTTAGAGATGCTTATAAAACAAGCGAAAAAGTGAAAAAATATTAGAGATACGGTAAACTAAAACTAAACGAAAGTTAGATGTGATGGTTGGCTTTTATCTTCGTATGGTGATAAAAGTAGGTCAATGAGCAAAGGGAGATTGTGATCTCCATCAATAAATGAAAAAGAAGAAGAGAAAACAGAAAAGAAGCAGGTAAGATATTGACCGATTGAGGTAGACTTTTTTTAGATCTTTAGTGATTAAGTGCATAAGACTATGATGGATTTTATATTTATCAGGTGATGTAGAAGTTAATCTCAATCAACTGGTTGTGACTCTATGAAGTGATAACGTTAAACAGTATAGCATTTTATTGGTAGAAACTCCATCTCCATCTGGAGATAGGGAGACATTTCTCCATCAGGTTATAGGAGACTTTGAGACTTTTCTCCATCAGGTGATATAAGACTTTGAGATTTTTCTCCATAAGGTGATAGGAGACTTTTAGATTTTTATCCATCAGGTGATAGGAGACTTGAGACTTTTCTCCATCAGGTGATAGACTTTAAGATTTTCTCCATCAGGAGATAGGAGACTTTTATCTCCATCAAATGATAGGATGTCGACCTTTCTCCATCAGGACATTGCTCTCTCTACGTTGGGACAATCCACAAGACTAAGTAGAAGAACGGTGGCATTTATCTCCATGAAGAGAAAGTACGACAAGGAGTATCATTAGCCCCCTCAAGAGTGAGTAAGGGTTCTACATTGGACTTGTCGTATATACAATTATAAATGTATGGTATATTTTATGTGGTTTTGTTAACATTTTAATGTTCTTTTATCGTTCGATGTTTCAGATTACAAGAATATTTATAGAGACCGAAAGCGATGTTTAAATTACAAGTAGGTACATTGTATGTCTTACACTTGTTTTTGTGACAGGATAAAAAAAAACTAGTGATAAAGTTGGCATATCGTACTCTTATTATATTATAATATATCCATCGGCTTTTATTAAATTCGTGCACATCAGTTAAACAACGTTTCATTAGAAATAAAATGTGCCATAGAGATGAAATGCCATCAAAATATTTTTGAAATTACACCAAATTTATATAATCAGATGACTCTTTGTTTTAATTTGTTTTCATTGAAAGTAAGCC
Organism: Enchytraeus norvegicus; assembly: GCA_034695365.1. NCBI lineage: Eukaryota > Metazoa > Annelida > Clitellata > Enchytraeida > Enchytraeidae > Enchytraeus > Enchytraeus norvegicus. Next base: position 5,926 of record JAQFZF010000761.1, on the reverse strand, counting down.
TAATTATTCATATACAAGACCGTGAAATGCATGCATTCCTGTGATGTTCTTAAAATAAATATGAAATGATTTTAAGAAACAAAATTTATTAATTACAAAGTCATATTTAGCTTGCACTGCATGATGCAAAAGAATTTTTATCTCTGTCGCTTGTTTTATAAAAATCACTCAAATTATTTTAGTCAAATAGTAACGCAATTACTACATTATAATATGACTATACAGGCTGTTGTTCCTGTCTTCGCCTCTAGACAGGAATGGAAGTTAAAAATATTTCATCCCTTTATGACAGTATGGTATGTAAGATGCTCGTATAATTAGAATTGCATCCGTACACACGAGTCGGTAGTAAACTTGTGTGCCTTGTATTAATACTAAGTGAAATGTATGCAGGAGAGGCTCCGTGGTCTAATGGCAGCACTGTGGGCCTCAGAATCTTGAGGTCTCGGGTTCAAAGCCCAGTGAAGACCACGAGTTGTAAGCCTTGGCAAGCTACTTTACTTTCCATTGCTATAATAGCAAGCAATCGGTGTACATTTACAAAGAAACGCTCTAACGACTGCTCTAGCTAGACGAATTTGAAAACTAATCCCGGTTTTCTCGCCAAATGGTGAGATCAATAGCACACGCTATTATTATTGTATGCATAGTCCAGTTTATATGCATACGGGAGTATGCATATTGCACTACTATACGAGACAATCTGGTATAAAATACCAGATAGTCTTTTGAAAGTACTGTGCTGTTTTGTTCTTAAACTTCTCTCGTTGATGTATTGAACTGATATCTTTTATAGTATCTGGTAATATAATAATGGCAACTAGCTAGCATACATTGCTTGTTCACTGATAATTATATAGCTGATTGTGTTTGTTTGTGTGTTTGCTTGATTGTTTTCTTGTTCTGTCTAACTAAGCATCAGCATTTCGTTCACGTGTGTTTGATTTTCTGTTTGCTTAATTAACATTATGGGCATAATTATACATATCTTTTAGGATGCGCCCTATCCATAATTTTTGCCTTAATAACAATTGCATTTGATGCTTGATGCGCTTATGAAGTACCGTAATCTTGGTTATGTGTATTATTATATAAATGCTTCAATTTCTATTGAATGAATATGTATACACATACGGCTGTGTTTGACATCCCTGATATTATCGTCAGATGATGAAACGGATGTTATACCCATATTGTATTGGATTGAATTGAATTGTATTGTATTAGCTAGATAAGCCAGAGTCACGATTGAAGTGATTAATAGATAATATTATTATATAATACAAATACAATACAATACAATACAATACAATACATTTTGTAACTTATTAATTAATTACAGCTAATTTGTTTTCTATGAACCCCAGCCACAAAATTGATTAAAGTAAATTTTTTTCAATAAATGTGATGCAACAGGATATTACAAATTGTTAATACTAAATTATAAATATCTCATAATGAATAATTATTACATTTTCTCGGATTTCCTCTATGAACATATATCAACAAAGTGTTTATAAATACAAATTAGTTTTATATCATTATACTCAGTAGTATACTTGCTTACTATTTTTCATTCCAGATATTTCTATAAATAATTACTCTTTCTTTGAATATTTCTTTCCAAATTGTGTTGTCAGATTTGAGTCATTTGCAGCACCAAAGTTGGTTTATCTTTTTTTTAGCTTTAAAAACTTCTTTATTTAATTACACTAATTAGTTTGTAAATTGCATGTTTACAAGTGAATACAATAATAATTTCAAATTGTATTATAGTTATGTTGTTTGATGTTTGAATTTGCTTTAGCTTGAGTTTGTTTCCCTGTAAGATAAGATCTTCAATCTCAATTAATTATTCATCTAACCGCTACTGTCGCATTTTGCATAGAGTGGTGCTATTGATTGATGTGTTGATTGAAATTATTAATGTTCTTAATTTGTGACTGTGTCGTATATTTTAAACATTTTATGACAAATATTGTTCTATATTGATGTTTATAGAACAATATGATAAAAAGGTAAGTATTGATCTTTAACAAAAATTTCTGCATTTATTACTGTGTTTGTATAAGATGAAATTAGCTCTTTTCGAAATCATTTTATTCGTCATTAAACTCTATATTTTATTAGGCGATGTTTTAGCACATCTCTCTCTCTCTCTCTCTCTCTCTCTCTCTCTCTCTCTCAGCGTACAGCCTAAAATCCATGGCCCACGGCATATAGCACCTCCATTTTCTCTATTGCGTGCTCTTTGCTTAATGCCCACTAATGAATGCCTTATAAAATCATCTAGCATATCTCTTGTCTCGTCTTCCTCTAACTAGTCCTCTTGAATATACCCTATCCGAGTCTCTTCCTTCCTTCTAACACATTCATTTGTACTTGTCTCCTATGTGTAGATTTTTATGTGCAAACATTTATATGTGTGTGTGTAGTTTTAACTTCTTATATTGAAGTTTAAACATTTATATCGTTCGTATGAAATTTATATTATTAGGCCTACGTACCTGTAGCGATTCTAAACTTACTCATCTAAAGGGGAATAAAAGAAAGTTGACCCCCTCATCAAGACCAAAATTAGATGCGAAATAACAAGGAAGGAGGAAATTTATCGTGGGACAAAAATGATGACTTCTTTGATTATACTTTCAATGTTTAGGGGGGGGGGTGGTTTAAAGAAATAGAGTGGCTATCAGAAGGGAGGAGGCTAAGCAAGTAAGGCTCCTGGCAGTGCCACCTAGGCTGCTGCCTATGGCGCCAGCCTTCAAAGGCCGCCAAATTTGTGATTTTTATTAGGAATACATTTTTTAGGTCTGATAAAATACTATAGTCATAACGAATACAAATAACTAATAGCTACGTTGTTAGTTAAACTCGGATTATGTTATATTTGACTATTGAATTTTAATTTTATTCGCCAGTGCAACATCGTATATTAAATGATTGATGTACCATGTATGTACAATAATTATTGACTAAAACTAGTTTTTCCTACGATTGCCAAACTTCACCGAGTACAATTGTTTCATTTTTTCATATCTTTATCCGACGTGCTCAATAATCTTTTAAAATAATAAATTTACTCCAGATAACTTGTAAAACATTGTGCCCTATAATTGCTTCGTATACTTGATCATAACTTGTTACTATATTGCTTTTAATGTGCACATTATATTAATTCTTTGTTCTCCTTCTGATAGCCCTAATTATATTTTTACACTGGCGAAATTTTGCACTCGCTTTAGTTTTAATGAAAGATGTTTTATAATCGTGTTTACCAAGTTAACATTTCTCGTTTATAGACCAAAATATAGTATCAGTTTCAAATTCTGGCGAGTCTCTGGTGAGATAGGCAATTTTACCATATCTCGGTGAAATTTTATGACATTTGTGAATGCTAATAAATTCGACGTACCGGTACACAAATTAGTAGCATTTTTAGTCTTTATTTTTAATCTTTAAGGGTCAATGTTTAAAACCTTTCTGATCTAAAGAGTCTTGTAGCGTTTGTATTCAGTGGCGTCTACCAATGGGGGGGGGGGGTTGTGAGATTGATTTCCTCGGGGTTGATAATCTTTGGGAATTCTGGGGAGTTTGGATTTAAACCCCCAGAATCTCATACTACAACTGGGGAGGGAGATTAGAAGCCACTGTTTGTATTATGCTTGTAGTTTCGTAGTTTTTATTTCTCTTGTAGATTTTTTTGTAATCTCTCTTATTGTTTAACATCAGTTAAACAATAAGATACAATGGATGCCTTGAAAGTATCTTATTACACAGACAGTGACAGACTATGTGTATTTTTTATTTTACAGATGGTTACAATTTGTGGTGCCGGTAGCAGAATATTATACATTATACTGATATGTTTAGAAAAACTACACCGTGTTTCATAACTACCGAGAACACAACATGTTTTTTATTTTGATACCCAAGTAATAGTGCGATTCCTTTGATATTTGACATGCCTCAACAGGGGCCTATTTGTCATCAAATTTGAAAATTTCAAGAGAATTAGACGTATAATCACTGAGATATTACGTACAGCGTACATTTAGAATTTGACTTTTAATATATATTATTATATGCATGCTTGCCTTGCATGGTTGACATATTACTTAATATTTTTTATCCGAGTTTATATATATATATATAAAAGATTATATTGTATATTGAAGCATTGTTGATAAATTAGATACCTCCATGTGACTGATGAAATATAAGACTTACTTGTTATTTGTTGTTAAACCCGTGAAACTTTAATACACATGCATAACATGATAAAACATAACTCTGCAAAAGTATAATAATAAAATATTCATAAGAAAGGAAACCCTGTAAACATGTGCGACTGTTACAGGTGAAAATAAGAGTAAAAAGCATAGAATAGCATAGGACATAACGATTATAATACAAACAACGAGGATTTAACGTCTGATTTCTGACCAGAAGGCGTTGTCAAGGACGTCTCAAGTGGAGAATGCAAATGCAACCAGATGATATATACCAGCAGAACGGAAGAAATAACGCACGCATCGGAATAAAAATCTGAGGTTGCTCTAAAGGCTAAAGCCGAATTTAACGTCAGTTTCATCTGTCGAAAGATCTGCATAATATTATGAGGTATAGACCGATCTAAATTACTATGTGTAAATTGTTTTCTATAATTTATCGCCAAACGTCAAACGAAGTGTGGTGTGCAAAATTAAATGAATATCAAACAAATCAAATAACAATTAAAGAAATCGAAGAAGGCACAAAATACATTGGTAAGTTAGTTTTCATCAGCTGTCAGTTAATACTATTTCGAATTGGATAGACGTGACAAACTTGATTTAAACGAATTTAAACAATGACTTGTAGAGGAAGGCATAGAATGTTGACTACTATTTTAACTTGTAAAAATTAATTTACTAAATTTAATACTTAGTTTACCCAAAAATTAACAGGCAAGGTGTCATAATTGCAATAAACTCTCTTCACACTTGAATACCTGTAATTTTGCTACTGCGTTCTTAATGCAAGTTGGCAAGCAATGTTCAGCGTTTCAACATGAAAAAAAATTAATACAGTGGCATTCGCAAAATAAATCAATAAATGTAAAACTTCAATGGGCCCACCAAAGCTATAATTTATTTCATGTTTGAAATAATCATAAAAATAGCTACTTATATATGTACGAATGTTGAATAGCTGTGATTTGATGAGAATTTGATTGATTTCCATAAGCATATTATCCGACCATTGGTCCTTAAAGTAGACTCGCATTAATTATTATAATCGTCCTACTAAGTTTAATCTTAAACATGTGATCAAAATTCAGTATCCGTGGATTAACTGATATTCGATTCCGTACTCGAGAATGGCCCAAGCAAAATAAACCGCAAGTTATTATATCGTAAAATAAATCTTTCGCAGAGTAAAAACAATAGCAACATCAATCGATCATTTTTTATTTTTTTATAATATATATATATATATATATATATATATATATTGTTATTTAATTTCTCCGTCATACTATATTGTAATATGTGGCTTTAAACATGGCTGCCAAGTGAGTCGCGTTTTCCTCAAGACAACATTGAATATTTGTTTTTTCCCAGGCTATTATTGTCAAATTAATCGGATCGGCATCGGTGAAAAAGCCAACCGATTATCAGGAACCTATTGGCCTAATAGTACTAGGTAGCATAATAATAATCAACAATAATTCCGGAGGATTTTCGTGGCTGGGATCCACTCATGGACTTTCGTTCATGAGGAGTTTGCATTTCCAGGACTCTAGGGACTCTTGAAACCTTTCCGGTTTTCTTTCCTTAATGTTGGGCACGTCCGGAGGATTGATAATGCTCGACGGAGGATTGATATCTGGTTAGGCGGATAGACGAGGTTTCCTGCGGTCAGGTCCACAAAGGACGTGATG
>JAQFZF010000760.1:0-16090 GCA_034695365.1 Enchytraeus norvegicus | reverse complement strand
GACAAGTATGGGCTTTTATTGAGGATTCTGACGGCACGTTTCTGCAATATTAGAAGTTCATCTAATATACATTTAGCTGCACAGCCCCAAAGAATTATGCACTAGATTGAAATGAGGGTAAATGAGACTATAATATTGAGAAGAAAGGGCATTAATTTATAATTTATGCTTTAAACGATTTAATATATATAGTGATCTAGCAATTTTATTTGATATGTATGAAACATGATGCTGCCAAGTTAGTTTTTTATCTATGATTACTCCCAAAAATTTGGTGAACTCAACTTCGGTAATATGGACATTATCAATCTTCATATATAAATAGATATAGAATAAAAAAATTTGTTCAACTTTTTTTTAAATGCCCTGGGTTGTAAATGACCCTGGGCTAAATAATATCTCTTAAATTGATATTTATTGTTTAAAAAATCTGTATGGATAAAACTTTGAATGTCGTCTCGCTGAAGGTGCCTCATAAACAAATTGCATTGAAGTGTTGGAGGTGCTGTTATAACTATTGGTTTTGTTAGAATTAGTAATGGGTACTTTAGTTAGGCCTCCCACTCACTCTGGACGTCCAAATTGGAATCTCCGGTAAAGGAACTGATTCCTTAAAATTATTCTCTGGCCTAATGAAATGCCAAATGATATAATACTGTATAAATTTATTTCTTTAGAATTTTTTGTTATGTCATCTTTGTTTAATATTCATATTATTACTTTTTGTTAAGTTATTGCTGGCAGTATTCGATGATTAAATTACTCATTTATGATCAATGCAAATGATCTACAGATACTACATCCTTACGTCATTTAGTTTAAGTATGAGAATTCTGCCAGTACTGATCTTTGTTTTTGTGTTAATTTACTTTATTTGTGCCAACAGGTGCAAAGTGTGCGCTTTATATAGCACACTGTTAAGTAGTTGTTGTCGTATGTGTTTTGACAAGCTCTCTGATCATATCATCTGATAAGTTTCTCTGTGAGTGTACATATCTATGGAGCTGTGGTCAATAAGTGTATCACTTATTATTATTATTTATTAATTGTAACGTCCTTATGATTCTTAATATGAATGTGTGATTTTGCGTGTATTTCAGATACCTAGCGAGCGGGTCAGGTGATAGGACAGTGAGGTTCTGGGACATCAACACTGAGACACCCCAATACACATGTGAAGGTAGAAAATAGTAGATCAATTGAATTATTCATGTTATGAAAAGATTTACAAATTGTAGTATTATTGCTGTGTTGGCTCCGACAAGCTTGAGAATAGATCAACCGAAGGCTGCAAGTGTTTTATAGAAGCCAACTAACGCAGTCACTGAGGAAGGACAAGGGGACTTCAAGAGAATATTGCAAATAAACTATGCACTTAGTTTCCCATGGACCTTGCCTTAGGCAGTGCACTGAGGGAGGGAGGGAGGGAGTAACATTTAGTTTACAGTAGTTATTTAAGCACTATAAGCAGTTTATATTATAGTTTTGTACACTATTTCTGTATTACTGTAGCCAGTTGAGGTCAATCATATTCGCAGAGATCATGTTTGTGTGAGGCAACTGATAACCAATTGTATAATTATGGTATTATCATTGACCGTTGCACTAAATTCCAATAGGGCCCTACTCATGAATTAATTAATTTGAATTATAATCATATAATTATTATTATGATCCATCTGTTACATTGCCTTCAAGATTTAATCTTAAATCACTCTAAATTCATAATGGCTTACTGCCTGTTTTCTAATCCAATGATGATTTAAGAGATTGACCCAGGTGGAAATAAATTTTGTGGCCTGCTTAGTGCTTACATGGCCAATATTGTACCAGCTAGGATATCAATTTGAGATCTTTGTGTGTGTACATGTACACTTTATGTTTCAGGTCACAAAGGTCATGTACTGTGTGTAGTATGGTCACCAGATGGCAATAAACTGGCTTCTGGGTGTAAAGCTGGTGAAGTTAGTGTAGTATTTGTTTTCTAAAATAAAATGAAAAGTAGTTGTGCGTATTTTGAAATCAAAGGGCCTGGAATGGTGAAACATTCAAGGTCGCATCACTTTGATAGGACCCTGGAACTCTGAAGATAGGGCCCTGGAGGGTCTTGTTGCACCCAGTGTAAAATATGAAATAGATCTTTATAATAAATGACTATATTAATATCGTATGTGTTTTAAGCATACCCTATTTTAGTGTTTTAGTATTTTTATATTTTGTTGAATTTTATATGTTATATATCAGCTTTGTAAAGTATAGAGATGCTCTGGCATGATATACTATATTAAACAATAAATAATTAATACAATGTTTCACAAGTTGTTTAATTACATATTTATTATTCCTTTTGTTTGTTATAGGTAAAGATTTGGGATCCAAAAACTGGCAAACAGATTGGTAAGACTCTGACGGGACATCGGCAGTGGATTATGGGACTCTGCTGGAAACCTCTACATCTGTATGTATGACTTGTCAGATATAAATTTGAATCAGAATCTAGAATATATGTTAGTGTAATCGACGTTTCTGACATCATGAGGAAACAGTCATTAAACCTTTAGTAGTAGTATTTTTTTGGAATTGTGCTCGAAGACTGAAAAGTGTCTCGACAAATCTCAAAATTACTAATTTGTGATGTTTACTTTTTCTGATTGTAATGATTTTACACCATTAATTGAGTATTCTGTTTGTTTTGAAGTTGTATATGTAGCATTGTTGTTGTTTTTGAATAAAATAAGTTACTAATTAACTCTGATTAAATTTAGTGTATAATTGTATTTGTTATGCAGGGATGGATCTAGTAGACTATTAGCTAGCGCCTCAAAGGTAAGTTGTATTCTTGTGTCTCAATTATATCACTCTTAAATATAATTAATTTTAAAATGATTAAAATACCAAAAACACATTAATATTTTCGATATAGGAAGCAGTAATACAGGAACAGTAGACAAACAAAATCATAATTGATGCCAATGGCACCAACAGTGCATAATGCATAGTATTGGAAACTCTATCCACAGTAACCAGACGTTTTAACTTTTACATCTACCACAGTAGAGTAGACAATAAAAAGTTAACAAATTTTTGTAAGAAACCAAGCTGCATGATAGCCTACTAGGCCTATACAATAGTTATCATTATTCTGTAATCTGCACTGGATAATTTTAATACTGTACAGTATACAATTCGTTTGTTTTAATGTGAAATTAGCCACATGCTTGAACTGATTTTCTGTATTTTGCCTACACACTTTTTAATGGTTCGCAATCAATCAAAATGTATATTTATACAGCGCCGCTCTGTGCAAAATGCCACAGTAGCGCTAATTTGACCAATGTTGCCATTTGGCAAGGTGTTCCTATAATTTATTGCTTTTATATTGCATATTAAATTATAATTGGATGTGTAGTGCTTGATGCTATCTTAAAATATGATAGCACTCTAATTGTTGTTTTTACTGCATCAGGACACAACAATTAAGATCTGGGACACAGTTCTTGGTCAGGCTCTTCGAACGCTGTCAAGCCACATGCAGTCAGTGATGTGTCTGCGGTGGAGCGGCGCCAATCTTATCTACTCTGCCTCGCAGGATAGGACCATCAAAGTGTGGCGGCCTGACGATGTGAGTCAACTACATCAACATTTATTCTAAACGTTTTCTATATTACTGCACCATAGGTTAAATTTGCACTGGTGCACTTTTTGCCTATAGATGTTGGATCTGGGATGTTTAAAGAATAGTTAACAAAACTTCAGCAGTCTACTGATGATTGTTTAGAAATTATGTGCAGCATTTTAATAACAGTAATAAGAGATAGAATTTCAATTGGCACATTCTTAAAATCCAATGAAATCGATTTTGTTATATGTAATAACATTATGAGTGATTTTTATTTAGTTATTTATTTAATTTATTTATCACAACACGCATTTCACACATTTAAGATGTCTTTCAATGTTTTGTTTTTGCAAATACCTGGTACCTGACATAACCTATCATCCACTCATGTAGAGATAGTAGTTAATTTCTATTTCTCTGAACCTATGTGTATTGTTTATATTGAATAATTGCTTAAATTTTGTAAACCAGTCTCAAAAACTGGTTTTGGTCATGACACTGCTATTAAAATTTTTGTTACTAATAATAATGATAATATTTATTTGATGTTTAGGGTGTGCTGTGTAGAACACTGGAAGGTCACGGTCACTGGGCTAACTATCTAGCACTCAACACAGACTACGTCATGAGAACAGGAGCCTATGATCCCGCTAATGCTTCTATCGTCCATATTGATCATGCTTTAACAGGTTTGTCATGCATTTTCAAGCTATTTCATTGTATAGGATTGTCCACATGACGTTCTTAGGCAGATATATGCATCGATCATGTATGTAATTAAATCACTATGGTTGGTTGGTAATGTGCCATATTCATTGCTGAACGTGGGCGTGGAGCTGATTCAGATCCTGATCGATTGCAGCACATGAGTGACATGGTCATTAATCTGACATTAAGGTCGCCAGCCCCACTCTATACAATCCAATTTGATCATATATGCCATACCTGTGCTTACCAACACAATCCTCTTTAGCAGTCACCTACTAGTTGCTCCCAATAAAGCGACCACGATATCCTGTCGAAGGGATAGAAGGTTTGGCTGGCCCATGCATATCCAAGATTTAACTCTTCCCGGAATCGAAACCCGGACCTTCGGTGCAAACCGATCGTGTTAACCATTGATCCATAGAGAAAATCACTACATGTACTGTAATATGTAGTGTGTGATTATGTATTAAGGCTATGTTGTGTAAACAGGTTTTATTTGGTCATATTGTTGCATGTTATGCTCAATAATATACGTGTCATTTTGTATCTTATTTTCTACTCGTTTAATTCATATTGTAGAAGGTTGTATTTCATTTGTCGATTGAAGTCTATTTGTAGTTTATAAATTTTACTTGCATGCTATAAAACATGGATTTTATCTTTTCATGAGTTCAAAGAATATACCATAAAAATCAAAGAATCATACCTGGCACTGAAATAGTTTATCTTCGTTCAGAGTTGGATAATGCCACAATAGTTATATCTCTAATCCACATTTGTTTTGTTTAGAAGATACAATGATGTAGTTTTTTCTCATTTTGTTATATTAGGCCTATTTGTATTTTACAGAAGAAGAAGTTTGTAAAGCTGCTCTGGAAAGATACAATTCTGTCATTGTATGTATTTTGTTGCTTTATATTTTTATAGAATCCTTTGTACTTCCTGTCATACTACTACAAGCATAATAATTATAAAATATAAAGTAAAATGCAAATATAATGTGTAATGAAATTTATTACTATTATTATGAAGACTGTATTCTAGATTCACTGACTCTCCTACCTTTTGCTTTTTACTTTCGTTGGAGTTTATTTAATTTCTTTTTCTTTTGCAAAACTTTATCTACTGCGAATCACGATCACGCAATATTTCTACAAGTCCTTTCATGTCTCGTGACAAGAAGCCATTGTCACTCCTCACCAGTCACCAACAGCCTGTTGATTGACTGATTGATTGATTTTTGTTTTATGATTGATTGATTGATTGATTGATTGATTGATTGATTGATGCAGGCTATAAGACCAGAGCGGCTGGTCTCGTGCTCTGATGATCACACAATGTTTCTGTGGGACCCGTCACATGACAAGAAACCATTGTCGCGCCTCACCGGTCACCAGCAGACAGTTATAATGGTCCAGTTCTCACCAGATGGCAGGCTCATCGCTAGCGCTTCCTTTGATAAATCTGTCAAACTGTGGAACTCACTGGATGGAAAGTTAGTTTTAAATTATATTATTTTAGGTTACTATTCATGTAAATTTATGTCTTGATATGTCAAAATACCGACAGATAATTACTCTTCAATACAATATTGCGACATATACTTCTTTCGATATGATATGCCATATGCCACACATATGGGATGCCAAATATTCTTGTATAAATAAATATCTACAGAAATATTACAAAAGTACAAAAATATTTCTTACTAATTCTTAAATCTAAATGTTCAATTATTATAATTTGTCATGGATGTTCTTGTAAATTTTGTATTGTATATGATGTATAAAATTGTATATTTTGTATTATGTATATTTTTGTATTAAATATTTGCAAAATATTTTTGTAAATATATTATATTCGTATTTCACTCAGGTTCATAGCGACCCTGCGAGGTCACATACAGAGGGTCTATGAGGTGACGTGGTCCGCAGACAGTCGACTGTTGTGCAGCTCTAGCGCCGACTCTACGGTCAAGGTCTGGGACATCAAATCCAAGAAACTACTCAATGATCTACCGGGCCATGCTGATGAGGTATAGGTAAACATTTTCTGTTCTTGTTGCTCACCCAGGATGCCTGCTGTGGTGCTGACACCCTCTATCCTCTCATTGGGAGGGTTGCAGGGTTCACCCTCAGGCTTCAGGCAGCTATGGGGCTTGGCAGGGTTGTCTTCCTTAATCTTGGTATGGAGTGTTAAGCCCAGATACAACATCCCCTCCGAACACGACATAAGCCTCCATCCACCTGCGGAGATTCTGCCGTGGAAGACCCTCTCAATAGGGAGATAGTCGGGAGCAAAAAATGTGATACATATTGTAATTGATGCTTTGCTGTATCAGCACCACCACCATGATGGTATCTTTAGGGTGTCGTTAACATTGTCTGTCTTCTTCCTACTTGTAAATGTTATAAGATTATTCATTCGTTTGATTATATAAATATTATTTGTTGCTTTGATGTTTAAGCAAAAGTAGAAAGTAATGATTAGTGTTTAACATCAGTTTTCATATCACAAGGACTGGTTGGATTCGGCTGGAACTTCAACTCGTGCTTATCAGGCAAGTCACCTCCGCAAGTGTGCGTGTATGACTGACAAGGCCATCTAACCAGAACCTGTATGAAAGAGGTGCCACATAGCACTACTGTGTCATTTTTCATAGAGCGGCTCCTTATAAACATACTTATTGATTGGAAGACTAGTGTGGGCAGTTATGCTTGATATGTTGTCGCAGGTTTACGCAGTTGATTGGAGTCCTGATGGACAAAGAGTGGTTAGCGGTGGAAAAGATAAAGTATTGAAAATGTATGTAGAGAAAATAAAATTATACTTTCCTTTACATAATAATGGCGATATAAATTTCAATAGTGCAAGCGTGGAGTAGCTCACTTTACACAGACAATGTCAGACATATGCACACAAATGGACTTACACAGTGCCTTATGCACGCACACACACACACATTGCAGTACATTATTTTATTAGCTTACTTCTCGAGTGATCAACATCAAACTTGTCAACAAATTGAAGTATTTAAACGTGTAATGTAAATAATAGATGAATTAAAATTGAAGTATTAAACGCGTAATGTAAATAACAATCTTCATTCATTGTCTGTTTGCAGATGGAGACGATAGTAAGAAAGAATACAGCTGCTACATTTCAATCATCCAGTACAAACATAGGAAAGAACTGATGTAAAACTGAATTCAATATTTAACAACAGTATTGTTTCTTTAGGCAAGTATTGTTAAGAGAATGATAATGAAGTTAAATAGAATTATCAGTTTAACTGTTGTTGATTTTGTCTCTGTAAAATCTATTTTTAGGAGCAGAATCATGAAAGTGATTGCAATGTTGTCATTTGAATAAATCAACAATTAGGTTTTACTTTTGGACAATTTGCGTAGTAGAGTGATCAACACTCTCTGACAGATATGTGATATTAATTTCATCCATCACTGATTGTGATGCGTAACAGAGCTGTGTTAAAATGACTTGCTAGCTCCACTGAAGCGTTGTCGGTAACACGCTTGCTTAATGAGCAGGATGTCACGGGTTCGAGTCCCAGTCAGGTCCGTCTCTGCCAGTATCTTTCGATATGGAAACAGACGTTAAATTTGGCTTAACTCTGCATTCCATAGGCATGACGTATACATTTTGACCTATATGTCATTGATCGTGTTTTAGGTTGAAGAACCAATCCTATCTCAGCTTTGGAGCGTTGTATAATACACGCATCATACACATAGACTACAGCAGGTTTCTGAAATTGAAATAGTTTATTTGTTAGATATTGGCAGGGATGGATATAGCTGGATTCGCAAATGCGAACCATTTTCGGGTGTTTTGCGAATCAATTCTTAAATTGGTTTCGCAAAATTTGCGAAGCAATATAAAAACTGTAGCATAACATTATTCAATTGCTTCAAGTTTCACCGATTGATACAGTAGGCCTACATTGAGATGGGATTCGTCGTAAGTTTATCATGCCTATTGTGCACAAGGTGCAAAGAACAACTACGTAGCCTACGTGCACAACAGAACTATTCCAGGAGTTTCGTGGGGGGTGTCCGGATCCTGTCTATAAAAGGACAATGTAAAGAAACATTTAATATCAGATATGCACCTCAATGCACAGAAATTATGTAAAGGGCCAGAGCTCTCGCCACGGCATCAGAGGCCCTTATGATTTACAAGGAGAAAATCGTCTTCACCAAATTTATGGTCATTGCCATAACAGGCCTACAGTTGAAGAGATTCATTCGGAATATTTAAATTGCGGAGCAATATTGCGAATCAATTTTTCTAAATGATATCCATCCCTGGATACTGGTATCATGCAATTGCCAAATGAAGCGATATTGGGGGAAATATAATAGCTAATTAATTTCACAATGTGTGTAGTTACTAGTATCATCTTAAAAAAACCTTATTAAAATAGAGTAATGCATTGATATGTAAATATGGTGGGCATCCATATTCTGACGTCCCTAATATCGTCGTCAGATAATGAAATGGATATTGAACCCATATTGCACTGTTGAATTGCATTTGTAAATTTATCATAAAATAGCAGCGCTGAGTAAAATCTGTTTCTACAACTGGAAACATTTAAATCTTATTCAAACTTAGAATTCTAAATAATAATTTTTTGAGAGTTTTTATGAGAGAGAGAGTTTTATGAGAGAGTTTTATGGGAGAGAGAGTTTTTATGAGAGAGAGAGTTTTATGAGAGAGAGAGTTTTTATGAGAGAAAATTTTCACAGAGTGGGCACCTCGGACAGCATTAGAAACTTGCTAATTAAATGAACCAGAGGTGCAGCAAAGGCAGGAGCCAAGCAATCAATCAACCAGTTTAACGCTCAGTTCCTCATCCAAAGGAGATGTCAGGCACGTCAACCAAGATGAAACCACTATGCCAGCCCATCTGGGTCTGTAGCAGTTAATTTTAGCATATCAATAACTATTATCAATATTCTAGAGAGAAGATGGTTATTTTCTAGACAGGTTCAAGAGGTGATAACAACATTAATATACAACAGTAATATAGTACAATAACTATGTATACATATACATTGTAGAATGTACATATCAGAACAGTAATAATAGTTGTATATAGTATATACAACAGTAATATAGTACAATAACTATGTATACATATACATTGTAGAATGTACATATCAGAACATAAAACTGGCTAAACTATACACAGTATCGTGACAATTTGTCGGGTCACAATAACTAAGCATACTCAATTAAAAGCTGAATAATCAAATCTTTTTCTATTATTAACAATGTATTAATTATATAATATTTTTTGCCTTGGACCTGCCATCTGTAGAGCCCTTGATAGATAGATTATGTGTAATGTGTAATCAAGTTACAAAACTGTTCAGAATTTCGATATTAATGTATTTATTTATAAAATTAATAAAAATGACTTGCAACAATAATTACAAGCCGATGTAGAATTCGACCATAAATTACCACGAACGACTTATATTTTAATCATTTAGTTTATAAAGTATTTTTATAACATAATATAACCCGACAAATTGTCGCCCGACAAATTGTCACCAATCTACTATACACATTGGTCCTTGTAAACCAGACAAAATAGACAATTAAATGTTTTCAAATGCAGCAGTAGAACTACAATACAGGACATTGTGTAATACACATTAAAAAATGAAATTTTGATCCTGCATACGGACGTGAAAAGAGAATGAATAAAGATAGATCCTTTGCATGATAAATATAACAAGTTCATCCAGCAATCCACAGTAATTTAATGGCAAACTAATGCAGATACTGGAGTGAAAAGATTTCTAGATCGTGTCGTCCATGCAATGACATCTGTGATGGTGATTAATTGATTGATCAAATTTCATACTTGCACAGGTCTAGCCGGCCACAGTGATTGTGGCCTATGACTGCTAGTCTATGCAACTCATTGTAAAGCTAGAGCTACTGTAGCAGTTTGCATAAAACAGTGTTAATACATATGGCCACAGTTTCGATTCTCAGCTGGGTCCGTCGCAAGCAGTGTCCTCGTGTTATGAAAAGAAAACAAGGTTAAGTTAAACTCTGCTATTAAGGTAAAGGTAACGTATAGTCGCATGTACGACTAGGTTATTGACTCCTAGGTTTCGGAGCTGATCCCATTTAAAAGTGCTTCAGCGCACGGTGACAATTGTCATGAATATAGCGGCAAGGTCGCCAGCCCCAATTTCGATCCAATGGATCATCTACACCAGACCCGTGTATAACTTAGCAATAAAGCGGGATTATTGTAAATGATTATTCGTCCCTGACATCGCCTTCGGGTGAGAAACCGGACGCTAAACGTAAATGACATATGCTTAGCTTTGCAGCTTTTTTAATTGATTGCTTAGCACTCTTGTCTCTCCAACTCCATTGCAAATGATACCAATGATACAGGGTATCGTCACAACACATAGAAACAAGTCTGTCAAGCTAACAAAATTAATGAGATCTAGCTTGACAAAGTAAAGCAAGATCCTGCTGATGAAACTTGTAAGATAATTATTTTAAGATGATATAGACTTTCAAACAGCGGTGAGCAAGCTCAGGCCCGTGGACCTAGAGATTTTGGCCGCCGGGACTTCAGTTTATTTCCCGTCATCCTCTAACTGATTAAAAATCAGTTTTAACTAATTAGCAAATACGACATTGACAATGTGAAATCTGAAGTTTCGAAAAGTTGGCCCTCGGATTATTTGTGAAAAACTGTGGCCTGCAGAATTATTTTAAGATTAAAAGTGGCCCGTGGATTAAAAAATTTGCCAAAACCGCTGCTTTAAAAGATTATATTTGTAAGAAAGATTTATCAAATAATGGAATGCTAATAATTTAGTAAGAAATACTAAGTTGTAGATAAAAAAAATTTAGAAACACTTGACATAATTATATGACTAGATCCAGAACAAATGAAACATTGAAAATACAATCGAGCAACAAACAACAAATTCTGACTAGAATATTATACGGGAGATCAACAACAATTAAGCAGTATTAATATTAACATCTTCTTATAACTGTTTTCAGTATGATAATCTCAAGCAGCCCAGGCCTCCAATTCCTTGAGTTCATCATCTGCTGCTCTCGAGGAAGCTGTAACAAATAGAGATAGAGGGGGTCAGCATAACGGCTGATCCTCGGGTGGGCAACAACAACAAGCTGTAACAACGCAATATATTGGTTATAATCAATCAATCAATTGTTTATTATCAGACAGAAAAAAGTCCATAATACAGAAACGAAAATGCAAGTAATAAACTGAGGCAAAATACACTACTCCTTCTCGATGACCCCATACAGACTTTTTGAGTGTCAAGTCTCGTCAGAAAACGTTTAACAACCGGGCAATGTGGGCATTCATCTTAACAACAGCATTCAGATTTAATCATTATGAAAGAAGGCATAAGTAAAAGTAGAAGTAATTTTTGTTGCTCCAATTAATCGTAATCATGACTGGTATTAAATTTCCACAAATTGTAAGCAGAAGTAAATGAGATTCATGACAACCTTTAGCTCTGGTCTGTGGTTCAGTATCTGGGACAGACGGAAGATCAGGAACAAGCTCAGGAGTCTCGATACCCATCAGCTGCTCGTCCAGTGACTCTTGCTCCAACTTCTCCAGTTCAGCGAGTATTTCATCCTGTTATGTAATACAAAACATGCAAACATTGATCATTAATATTAATATGCTACTGAATGTTACAAAATATAAATGCTTTCATTTCAATGTATTCAGAATCATATTTGAGGCGACTTAAGCGGTGCTCAGAATATATTAGCATTTTTCAATTTCCCTGAATATTTGATAAATATTGTGTTTTAATCTATATTTTTAAATTTATAGTTTAAATTTATAGTTTTAAATAATTTTATAGAGATTTAATGTAGAGCTATCTCTATCAATGTCACTGGTATGAGTTTTTGAGACTGCTATGTCTGTTTCGACTACAGGGGTCGAATATTACTTGCTATTCAAATAATAGTGATGTTTTCTCTTCCAACATTATATATGATTACGAGCTCTCGACATCCGCGTATAATCACAGTTAAAAACATAATAGTCTATGCTTTCAATATTAACAACAGATCATCATAGATATTTTGTAAATATTCATGAAAGAAAATGGATGCTAAAGCTGATTGATGAAAGTAGAAACAGGCATTAAAATTTATATTTATATTAATTTGATAAAAATCGATTAAGTGAAGACAGAAATAAGCCAGTTTCTACTAACATCGTCGACATCGTGACTAAAGCCAACAGGACCAGAGATGGCGTCAGATATCTCACTCGCCAGTTCTTGCTGCTCAGCTATATCATCCATCATAGTGTGCACGTCATCAACATTCCTAACACAATCAATCAATCAATCAGTATATAAAGTATATGTCAAAATTCAACTCTAGCAGAAAGTCGCAGTAGCGCTAATATAACATGCTATGATATTCTCGATTCTAATTTTTTAATAGGACTTATAACTTCAGTCTTTAAATACATTTCAAATATGTAAGCTTATAACTGATTCAGGCCTACTCAGTACTCAGTACTCATTGCAAATATTGTAATTATTTTTTATTACGAATATTATTAAACGACTTCATGGAAATTAATTAATCAATGAAAATTTAAAGTCCGGTTCTTCACCTGAAGATGATGTCAGGGACATCGAAGCTATTGGAGTCCACTTACATTCAATGTCCTATAAGTACATAAATTGTAATGGTCGAATTTAATTTCAGTTTCTCTGTCGAATGGCTTCATCAGTGATGGGTGAACCCTGGTTCAGCCATCACTGATAGTGTAGTATTATTTATAATAAATTATTTATAATTTATTTATTTAAGTTTATATATTTATTATTAATTTTTATATTAGTGTATTTGATAGTGTATAATCTCACGACAAGAGATTATACACAATCAAAACCTAATACAATCCTAAGTGAACAGGGTTAATAATATAGGGAGGGAAAAAGATTTGCACGACCTTGGTTCTGCTAAATTGAAGGCAGTTGGCTAATCCTATCAAATAATATGGATCAATTCAAGGCAACGTTTATGAAATCATTAACATATGTTAATTATGAGCTAAATTCTAGACTATGTCGAGACTATACAAAAGTGAGCTTACATGTCCTTGTGAGCAGCCTTGAGAGCTTTAGCCGCCTCCCCCATCACACTCAGAACCTCTGTGTTGGTCGTAGCATTCTCCAGAGCGTCCCGCTGAAACTCTATCGTCGACAGCGTGCCGTCAATCTGTTGCAGCTGTTTGTCGTAACGTCGTTTACGCTTCAGAGCCTGGAGGGCAGCTAAGTCACGCAAACATACCGTACATGTATGCATGTATTGCATATATGATATAAGGTCATCCATGTAAAATAGGACAAAATGGTAATACGCCTAAGTAACATTTTGATGACTTAATGGCAAAGGATACAAAGTAGGGCTACACAACATGAGCATATTGTTAAAATTACTTAACAATGTCAGAGCTCTGAATAGTTTACTAGAAGTACAAAGTGAAGGAGTGCAGCATCTATTTCTGTTCGTGTCAATCAAACAGCTAATCAGTGGCGTCGCCAGGATCAGTGGCGTCGCCAGGATCATTTCATCTATCCCCCCCAAATTTCAGGTGACTTTATGGCGCAAGGTCCCCCCACAAAAAAAATGTTTTGTTGACACCAAAAGTGAAGAGACTCCCTAGAAAATGTTGCTCGCTCAGCACGCAATATCGTGAATAAAGCACGCAAATTTAGAGAGCGAAGCGAGCAAAAATTTTTTTTGGCTCTTCAAACTGAATTTTGTTCCCATTTTTCACTGTACAGTCACTACATTGGAGCTGTATATTATTTCTAAACTACACTTACAGTTCTTTACGAGTAAAGGAAAACATGATTTTTTCCACTGGAAAAGTGGAAAATACTAGTAACATTCTGAAATTGGGGGGGGGCCCAATTTCAGAATGTTACTAGTATTTTCCATTCCCCCCCCCAATATTTTCAATGGCGCAGGCTGCGCCATGAAGGTATAGGGATAGACGCCTCTGGCCAGGATTGTTGTTCAGGGGAGCGCAGAATTCTTTTAGACACAGAACACGTTTAATCACTATACGTCACTAACACTGTAACAAATGCAAGTAGAAAAGCATGTATTTAATAACTTCATGCAATTTGCATAACTTCACAAATATAGGCCTTATATATAGGCTGCATTATTCAATACAACTGAAGATTAAGATTCAAGAATCAATAATTCAAGATTATGACAGCCAAGATTATTCGCATTGTTAAAAATACTTTGTATAAAAATACAAAAAAATCTCAGGGGGAGCGTACGCTCCAGCGCTCCAATGGTAGCACTGCAGCTAATGCAGATTTCACCAAAAGCAAGTTTAAGTCTTATAATATTCATAAGCAAAACCAAGCTTGGATTTCGGGCCCAACAAGTCCCATTACCCCCTCGATTTGGAAAACCATGTTTCTTCAATATTCATGCTAATATTGAACACATTGCCTGCATCCCTCACCCATATATTAGTCTCAATATATCCTGGCCCCTCTCAAAAGAATGCCTGTAAAAATTAGGTCTCCTTAAATGTTCCTCGATAAAATACTGCGTAAAACATTGTATATATCTTGCAAACAGAAAAGAGGCCTACATGGAAGGACAGTCCTGTATATACAAAATATATTAGCCAATCGTATTGAGTTACCTCGTTTGTTTTTAGCAGCATTCTTGCGAGCAAATGAAACTTCCTGCTCAATCTTCTTTTCCAAGAAATCAGATTTCTTCTGCAGCATTTCTTCTGTCTCCCTCAGTCGCTGAATAGCCTCCTGAGGCTTAGGAGCCCCGCGTCCTCCATCTTTTCCTCCGCCAAAATTAAATATTTTTCCAAACACACTCATGTGTGAGGAATGCTTATAGAAAAGACGATCTATTTTGAATATCTAGTGATCTCTGTTCAAGTTTGCATATTATCAAGCAAAGACTGTTAAAATACCAAGACAAAACTTTATTCATAAATTAGTTCAGAATGCATAAGAACTGAAATGTAAAAAAGGTTTGTAACTGCACAAGATACTAACACTGCAGGACTAATTAACAATATTGACATAACATTAGTAACTAATATCCATGTTGAATCCGGGACACTTTAAAATGGATCGACCAAAAACGACATGTTTCGTAAGAGTTACCTTGAACAGATATTGCAGTGAAGGGTGAAGTAATTGACTCAATGATTTTTAGTACTTTAAATAGCTTTAAATAAATTTATTAGTCGCTCAAATCCAGGCCTGCGGAAATCTTGCTACATTGTGGCCTATAGCAATCTAGGGTACATCCCCTCACTGTTCAAAAGCACCTCTGAGATACTTCGTACATAGAGGGCGCTATTGGAGGCACTATAAAATGTCCTGTATGTTGTATAGTAATATTGGAAAATTGTTTGGTACCATTAAGGCCAATCCAACAACTAGTAAATGCATCTATAAAATGCAGCCTAATACAGGGCCGGATTTACCATGGTGGAGGCCCCTGTGCAGCGCTCAGGAGCCTCCACCATGAACCATGACATTGACCTACAAAAAAGTCTAGGTAAATGATCTTGATGAATTAAAATTTTCAAATCCATAGCGGTATTACTTTTGTCAAATTCACGAGTCTACAACCAATGGCTACGCCACTAGATTTGTGTGACAATTAATAGAATTGCAGAAA
>JAQFZF010000759.1:0-16091 GCA_034695365.1 Enchytraeus norvegicus | reverse complement strand
GAGCGTTTAGAAGAGGTAAGCATATTATTCACTAGTTTGCACTGCTCCTCATAAATATCTTCATTCTCTTTTGAGAGCTTATTACGTCTGAAAATGGATTCAAGTTTAGAGCGTTTTCGTTTCTGTTTAGAAATGTCATCAGTATAGTAAGGTTTATTAGGAGTCGAGCGACAAGTAATGGTCTTTTCAGGTGCATGTTTATCAAGAATAGAGGTGAGCACATCTCTAAACTGTACTACGTAATTAGAAAGTGTTGAGGATGGGTCAGTATACAAAGAAGACGAGAGAATATCCGACGAAAAGTTAGTTATGTTTATAGAAGAAAATTTACGAATCGTCTTCAAAATTCTAGAAGGGCGTGTACTAACTGTTACAGGAAGTTTGCAAAGTATGGCACTGTGATCAGAAACAAAGGGGTTCATAATGACACAATCAGAAACAGTTGAAGTACTTTTAGTGATTAGTAAATCAAGAATATGTCCAGAGGAATGAGTGGGTTGAGACACATGTTGTTTAAGGTCAAAGGTCTCAAGTAAAGAATTGAATGCAGAAGAATAGTGATCAGCAGGATTATCCATGTGAAGATTAAAGTCCCCTAAAATAAAGAAATCTGCAGGTGAAGTGGCAATATCCTCCAACAATAGAGAAAAATCTGAAAGAAAATCAGGTTTAGATGAACAGGGAGGTCGATATACAGTTAGAAAGAGATAAGAACGAGAAGCAAAAGTGAGGCGCAACAGCATGTGTTCAAAAGAGGGAAAAGATCTCGAGTCAACGACAGAGATTTTGAAATTTGATTTAAATATTGCTGCAATGCCACCCCCACGACCTGTGGCACGAGGCGCATGCTGAATGCAGTAGCTTTCAGGTGTTACAAGATTTAGAATAGAGGCTGGAGTATCAGGAGAAAACCAGGTTTCAGTTAAGAAACAGATGTCAACTTTGTTGTCAAGGATGAAGTCCTGGATTATTGTCGGTTTATCCATTGTATCAGTGATGGATGCAGCAGATCTGGTATTGAAGGACGAAACAGTAAGGTTGGGAGAAGTGGGACCAGGATTGAGGGATACATCACCACCAAGAAGAAGCAGCAACAAAAACAGAAAATTTCCGTGCCGCTTAGAACATAAACGCAGAATATTAACATGCCGCTTGGAGCATAGACTCAGAGTTGCAAGACGAGTTCTTGAAAATAAGGCCAAAGGCAGAGAGTCTAAGCATAGACAAACAGAAGAGTTTGGAATAGGCTGGTAAGGAAGATTAGACTTAGGCCTAGAGTGAAGAGAAGTGATATCAGTGGTAAAGTGTGTGTGTGCAATGGATGTGAAGATATACAAGGAAACAAAAAGTTAATAATAAACATGAATAGCATGTAGAATAGGAAAGCTTTCATTACATAATAATTTATTATAATTTTTATTGTGTAGATATATAATCGCTTTATTGCATTGATGGATCCGGGGCACTCGAGAAAATATCAGCCGAAGGCTGCATTGATTTCGGTGATTGCGTTAGTAGAAGCCGACTAACGCAGTCATTGAGTAAGGCACTGGAAAACTACTCAAGAAGCCATACTTTTCCTTGAACAAAGGCATTATTTTAGATTTGGCGAAGGCAAAGCTTTTTCTATGGAATCTATTTGTTGAATTGATTGATGGTGTGCTCATTGACGAGCAACAGGGTAAATTTAATTTTGTTTATGAAAGTCTACATAAGACCTGGCATGTGCAGAGCATTTGAGAGATTGATATATTCTCGTAAATCTATATTCTTTCAGCAATTCTTAGATAATTGTAATAGTATTAAGCGGATCATATAAAGTTATACACTTCCGCATGTCTGTTTGGATATAGCGAAACTTTATAGTTGTAGAATGAAATAGCAAGTTCAGTCAAATAACTATCTTGGACAATTAAGAACTATTATAGACTACTAAATCAATAACTTGAACAGTAATTATTGTCAAGTGGAATATACCTATTAATTAATTGAATTAAATTAGGACTATTAGTGAGATTTACAAAATGATGAAAATGGTCCCACACATCGGATCCAAGTCGGTCAGCGCAGTATCACTGGAATATGGGTCAGATATACTGGATGCTCTCTCACAGAATGATCTCAAGAAATTTCGTGAAATTCTGGAAAAGCGTTTGAAAACGGATTCTAGAATAAAGGAATTTTGTGAATCCAATGTGAAGCACAAATCATCTAGACACGTGGCATGCCCGATTATCCTGGCTGCAAAACTGAAATCTCCTCACATTCTGAAGTAGGATCTGATTCTTATGATCCTCTATTTTAATCAATGTTCTTATAATTTAAATATAATTTACATGTCAGAAGGTTGGAGTACCAAAGAGTCAATGCTGATTCCTAGTGTGCAGATGATCTCATTCCTAAGCTCTTTTGGCATACAAGTGTCAGATTGTCATTAATCTAACGGTAAGATCGCCTGCCCCACTTTCGATCCATTACGATCGCACGCCAGACTTGAGTTTACCTTTGCAATCCCCTGTAGAAGTCATCCACTTCTTATATTACCTAATCCAAGCGTATGTGTATATTGTATAAATATAATCTATAATTATGTAATATGGGTGTAATTACCTAACATAAAGTAGGAGCTTCATAGCAGTTTCTACTTGTTAACTCGATTGATTGATTTCTCATCGATTGATCGATCAGTTATTTGGTCGATGAATTTAATGATTGATCATGAAAAATATTATAGGGCAGGGTCGATCTATAGTCATTCTAAATCACCTTTAGCGATAAACCAATGCGGAATAGACCGCTTACGATCTTGGCAGGATAATCTACTTTACTCTTCGTTGTCAGATCATATGAGTGCAAGTGTGAAGTCTGCTTGCTTTGCTTGATATTTCTACTCATTTGTTTGATAATCTTACTTTTCTCTACAATAACACTTTAATAACATGTTGATTGATAGATATATGATAGAAAGAGGAGCGAACCCAAACTTTGTCTATTGTCGAGAGTTTTCCAACAAAAGCCGTAAAGAGATCGTGACGCCCTTACACATAGCCGTGGATCTGTCCCACTACGAGGTCGTCAACCTACTGTTAGACTTCAACGCCTCTTGCAATGTGTACGACCATAACCACGAGACACCGCTGCTCATTGCTGTGCAGAAAGCTGACTGGGTAGGCAAACAATCAGTCAGTCAATGAATCAATCAATCAATCAATAAATCAATCAACAAGCTTATTGTCTATCGAACCCTGAACTAAGTCCCAGGAGCGGTAAACAGTAAAGTGTAGAGTTACCTAGCCTGCCTTATGCCGCAACCGATTTAAGCACGCTTTCAAAATGTGCTGGAACCTGGGTAGAACTGTCACACTGCACTCGCTTTACTCAGTCCCGTCTTACTTTTACTAATTAATTAATTAATTTACTATGACAATTAAGGTAAAGGATGTGTGCCACGTAGGCGCGGAGCTGATCCTGATCGATTTCAGCACACAGGTGACATAGTCATTAATCCGACGGTGAGGTCGCCAGCCCCACTCTATACAATCCGATTTGGTAATTAGATCATATGCGCCAGACCTGTGGCAACCTTCGCAATCTTCCGAAGTAGTATATATAGCTTTTATATAAAGCTATATAAAATTATATGTAGCTTTTATTTATTCAAACTGTTTATGTTAGTGGCCGCATTATAATTAACTCTTGAAGCCATCGAAATATCCAAAGATTCTCGCGATCAGTTTCCATGTAATATCCCACGATATTTATCCAATCTACACTTGTCGATTATAATACTTATCAAAATTCAAACTTGATATACATTATGCGGCATTCGATCCTCTCTTTTCAACAGGCAATCAGGTTTGAGCGATTAAAGATGTGCTAAAAAAGCGTTACTAGAAACGTATATGATAGACCGATAATAAAATTAAAATTAGTGCCTTAGTAGCTGAGTTTATAGTGTAACAACGTGAACAAGACGTTCGGGGTTCAAGAACTCTATGAACCGGTCGGAAAGAAAATGTTATTGGAGACGTCCCTGATGTCGTCGTCAGATGATGAAACGGATGTTAAATTCGCATGGATTGCTTGATTGATAGAAGAAATATGTTTTCCATACACTGGACCGGTTCAATGAATAAATAGACTTAATTGTCTAACATCTTAAACAAATGGTGTCAAAAGTGTCAGCTGTCGTCATGAATCTATTCCTCTCTAACGTGTGTTTTAAATAAATATCCTAACGTTCGGGATATGATATCAGAGATATTATTTGATTGATCGAATTAGTTTTATTGATTTCATTTAGATATCTGATGGTTTTGATTGATGGATTATGCAATCTGCGGACTCTTTAATTGATTAATTGATTTTGAACACTTGACGACTAATTTAAAATCTTTTATCTATTAATTACTTATCAAGTCATGATAAGGAGCCCTCCAATATTAACTGATTTACGAATATCACTACTATTGAATATATATTATTTCTGGCTCCGGCAAACATGAGAATAGACCAACCGAAAGCTGCGCTTGTTTCGTAGACTCCGATTACGGCAGTCGCTGAGGAAGGATAGGGAGAACCACAAACTTAAAAAACAGATCACCTATAAAGTATGACATAGAAATTACACAGTTATAAGCCATGGAGCTGCAATAGGCATTGCATTTAGCGAGAGTTGCTTCTTCTTCTTTTCTTCTTCTTGGTGTGGATTTAACGTCAGGTTTCGGAGGCCCGGTAGGGCATCCCTTTAAAGCGTACGAGAGTTGATTAAATATCACATTATACTTTATACTTTGTCCTATATATTTTGTAAAGCAGTCTCGAAGATCGGTTACGGTCATGACACTCCTAAATAAGTCATCGTTGCTAATAATAAATATCAAAATCAAAACATTATAAATCATTAGTGGAACTCTAAACTAATCCGTGTTGACTAGTGGCGCACCTAGCGGACTGTACTGTTACTGGAGAACCAGGCATGCACTGGCTTGATGGACTGAAAACAGCGGGGATAGATAGCGCACGTACTTTATCATACACTCGCTCCTCCATGAAACTAACACAAAACTTTTCAAGAAAAATAGATATAAACAATTAAACATTCCACTAATTTTGTAGTATATTGGTTAAATTTTATCTACAGTACCTGTTCTCACCATTTAATGAAAGAACCGGCATTCATTCTCTATTTCAGTCAATCGATCAATGCGAATTTACGTTCTTTTCATTATCGGAAGATGACAAAAATACGTCTTCTACGACTTTTGAACTACCCACTAAAATAGAACTAGGAAAAACATATGCTGCAAGAAAAGAGAACGGTGCAAGTCCAAACAACCAACGAGTATTTTGTGTAATTTATGCTGTCGTCCAGAGTTTATAATAATGAATCTACAGAGACGCCTGGTCTTAGCATTGGAGAGTGAAGCAGCTTGCTTAAGACTGCAAACTCGACGGTCATCACTGTTGGGCATTTCACTCATGATCGGTAGTTTCAAACAGTGGCGGCGCCGCGCCAGACCGTCCGACGAACCAGGTCAGCGACAGGTACCTAAACTGAAAAGCAGGTCGGAAAACGGTTATATGCTATAACAATATAATAAGCCAGGTCTGGTTACCATATGGGACACCAGGTCAGTGGTTTATATACCAAGCGACGTGGTGTGGCGCCGCCACTGGTTTCAAAAACCTAGCTACAAAAGTTCCTAGTAGGTGACTACTTCAGAAGGTTGATAAGTTACGCACATGGAGGTCTGATGTCGATTTTATGGTATCTGTGAAGAGTGACCATCTCACCGCTCTACTTATGATAAAAAGCCACCTGTTTACAATATCCAGAGGCGATTCCAGGTTTCCTTTTATCCGGGGGGGGGGGGGAGGGGGAGGCAAAAACTTTTGTTCATGAAGTGATGATTATTTTTTCTATGACGTATCTGATATCTATTTCGCATATCTTAAATAATTAATTGTTAGGGGGCAGCCAGGTGAGAAATTTAGGGTGAGGGCAAGCTAATTACCTCAAAATACTGTTTATAAACTAATAATATTGCAATGCTTGTTATCTTGACAGTAAAAAATTTGAAAAGAAATTTCATGGCCCACCCAATTATAACCTTCCAATAATGTTTCTTCAAATTTTTGAAAACCTTCAAAGTAACAGAGCCCCATGAAGCAGGGTTAACAGCTCGCAGTCCATAGGTTAACAGATCGTATCCCTGTATTGTCCAAATCTGAATAGACAATGAAAATTAAATCAATGATTAAAGGCTTCAACGTCCATTTCATTTCAAGAAGAAATCATCACTGTCCTTGCAATAACAGCAGTATTTTCAATTGTACCTTAGTGACACGTTTGGTTATATTTTTAAAGAGTTGAATCCCAGTTTTCTCGCTTCTTCCTAACTTATTTCAATTATTTCTTGGCTAATATTGGCGAACTATCCTGTCCGTCCAGGGATTTCAATGTACTTTTTTGTGACTTTAAAGAACTTCCTCCACGTTCCTATTTCTGTCATTGTTATTTCCCGTATTGTCCGCCAGTGCGAAAGAATTGACAAGGCACACAGTTCCGCATTGGAACCGATCGTTTCGGCAGAATAAGCAAAATCCTACAGAGGACGCTATATAGGTCGTATGGATCATCTTATTCAGGTATTTTAAGACTCTTAACATGTTCCTTTAATTCAATGTATATGCTCAAACAGTGAAACTACACAATAGAATGCAATTATGATTAATCGTCTGGTTTCTCACCAGGAGGTCATGTCAGGG
Source organism: Enchytraeus norvegicus (assembly GCA_034695365.1). Lineage (NCBI taxonomy): Eukaryota > Metazoa > Annelida > Clitellata > Enchytraeida > Enchytraeidae > Enchytraeus > Enchytraeus norvegicus. The sequence continues at coordinate 9,320 of JAQFZF010000759.1, read as the reverse complement.
ATGTTTGGCGATGTCAGAGACGTAACTCAATCAGATATTTGCTAACAACGCACTTCTGTAACATACGGAAACAGACGCTAAACGTAGCTTGAAATCTTTATCTTTACAACGCACTTGTAACCCAATCAGCTATTTGTTCTTACAGTGCACAAAGAAATCAGAAAATTACTAACACTTTGAATAACATGTGATATATTATGTCAGGTACTAGATATTTGTAAAAACACATCTCAATTGTAATTTATAGTATGTCAACATGACCTATATAATAATTAAAATTTAGTAAACTACCTTAAGATTAAAATCCAAATCAATGCAATATAAGTGCGTATTAGCGTCCGTTTTCTCTTTTTAATACCGAGCAACGCTCTTGACGTGGCGAAATACTGTCATTCCAGATTCATGAAAGAACTCTTTGCGGTGGCCTGCTCAGCATCTGGCTTTAGACATGGCGATAACTGTCGCTCCAGCTACATGGAAGTACTTTTTGTGGACTGTTCAGCAGTCCTGCGGCACAAGACGAATGGGTAAACAAAGCGGCCTTCAATTCGGTTGTACAAATCAATTGTAGTTCGGCGGCTGCCTTGTTGTAGGCCCTACCGCACGAGTAGTAGGACTTGTCTATAAATGTATTATTGACAAAATACCAGACATGTATTACATTTAAGACATTGTAATAGAAATTTTGCAACTCCGCATGATTTGGTATTATAACCAATTTTAGCAGAATGCGGAAACGGAATTTGAAATCCAGGCTATCTCAAGCATTCTCAACCTCTGGCAAGATCAATGGTATATGCTATTATTATTATAGCATGGTGATGGTAAATTTTTCTCCACAAAGAAGGCACTAAATTACAATTGCTAATTCTCACTAATATTTATTGAAACAGTATAGTCAACAAATTGGTTTGAACTATTTGCATTTTGCAAATTGTCCATACGTGAGAAATGCTGACTAAACTGAGATTTAACATAATTATTTCAAAGATGATCATTCTTTTAAGAAAGGTTAGCCTAACTCTATTGCACGCCAAGCCTGAAATATTACCTATAGGCCTAATTTTATTATAATTGTCTTTTAATAATTTTAATGAAATGAATTTTTGTATTTCATTCAAGATACATTATTCATTTCTGAGAGGTTGGCAAAATATAATTTAATCCGGAAATTAGACTTTCAGCAATATGCCTAAATCTTTGGCATTATGTAAATTTATATTTTAGAATATAAGTGATTATTCAACCTCAATTATAGTTATTTAGTAAGTATGCCATACAGTTTGATAAAGTAAAGGCACAAGTTTATCAAAATAAATGCAGTTAATGTCGTTTTGTTGTTGCCTCTCACCCATGGAAACATCCACGTTAGAGACCTAATGCAATTTCTCTAGAAGAGTCAAAATAACATCAATTTCGCCGCCCAAAAGTTCATCAGTGGCAGGTGAGCCCTGGAATTTTAATGAGCACTTTAGGAATCCGGATCATTGATCTGTGACCTTAGCCGTTTGTACATTTTCGAACTTAAACTCTCCACCGATGACAGAAGTCATGCATCAAGACTTAACGTAAGTCAATATAAACATATGTTTAATAAATATTTATGTCATGTAGAAAATAATACTTTTATAATTTTGTATTAAATTTTAGTATTTCTTACAAACTCTTAAATTGTATGTTCTTTAAATATTGAGTTGCATAGGAACTAATTCCTCCAGGTACGGAAGTAGTCTAATCTTTATTTCACATACAGATGACAGTAGGCCTACCTGTCATCTGTATGTGAGTGCCAGTAGACCTAAGGGCTGGGGGGATTTGGCGACATCGGTGTTCGCCTCACATGCTAGTGATACAAGTTCAAGTCCAGGGTCGGTCGACAAAAAAAAATCTAATTGTTTGTAGATTTGTCGTGTACCGGCGTCAGCTGCAGCCGCTGCTGCTTGTCGCGCTATTAAAAGATAATGGTACGATTAATCATGAATTGGCAAAGAAAATAACAAAAACACGAAAACAGCAACTAAGAAAGGAAAATAGCATGTGCTTTCTGTCATATGTGAATATATACGAATAATTTATTTACCATTTTTGTAAATTTGTTTATTGTAATTAAAAATATAACCTGGTTCAACTTCATCCTCCAACCTTATAGTATTTTACAAATACTCGTTCTGCTACATCATCAATGTATCTCGATATTGACAAACGAACTCTTTAATCCGTATATTTTCACATACAACATACACACATGCTAGTTTTCTTTCTTTCTTATTTAATTTTTTTTTACCACTCCCTAATTAAAGGTTCCTTTACTTTTTGATGGCCGGCAATGTTGCTGGCGCAGGCAGACGAAAAGACCTACCAAAAAGCCAGAGGTTAACTGACTTTTTAACTTTGTTGACTGACCTGGGTGTCGAACCCGGATCACTTTCTTCCAATGCGATAACTATCAATATCTATTAACTATATAACTGTTAAAATCTATCAATACTTCCGTTCAGCATCGATTTCCAGGCTTCGAAGATATTTTCTTCTTATTTTAAAACTTGTTTCAATTCATTGAAATTCCCTGATAATACCACCCTTCCGTCGATGCAATACCTAAATCTAGTTGATTATTATTAGCAATGCACTAAGTAAGTTGGTTCGTACAATTTGTCGGCAATACCTTGAAGTTGAGAAAATCATTAGATTGGTAAATAGACATGTCATTGATACAGCACTGTTTAGAAATTCTTTGTCCCACATGTATTTTATTAGCATCGAGACGTCGGAAAGCAATAGAAATGAGTGGCTACTATAATTCAATAGCACCAGTACACGAATTTAACAATTTTCACGCGGAGGGGGTGGAGAAATATCTCCAGGAAATTTTACTTATAAAATAATCTTGATCTACCCCAGCAATTACAAGCATAAAAAAATGTGGGAAACGGATTTTCAAAGAGGAGGTAAAGAAAAAAGGTAAAAAACCTTTACCTTATTTCTTTACCTCCTGTTTGAAAATCCGTTTGGTTGGAATTGACCCAGAGGTACAGAAGCTGATCCTGTTTCTAAGCCCCTTCAGCACACAGGTGACACTTTTAATTAATCTAGCTACAAAGTCGCCAGCCCCATTTTCGCTCCAGAAAATCATACTTCAACCCCGTGTTTACATTCGCTATCTTCTTCATCACATTCGGTATCTTCCCGTCACAAACTACGTACTAATTGCTACCAATTGGCTGACCCATGAGGGGTGCGATCCTGCAAACCCCCCGGAAATTCACCCCCGAATATAGTATCTTCGTGGGCCTACCTTACACTATTTTCAGCTTGCGTGCATCTAATTGAATTCTCAGACCGATGATCGAGTGCCAAGCTTGCGTGTGATTCCACGACCAATGAAGGTCAATGTCTCAAACAGCGCCCTTTATTGAGGTCAATGCCTTCACATTGTGGTCCACTGACCTTGATCTGCTAATTCATATTTTTTTAATTAACGTAGCTTTTTAAAATGTAATTATATTTTAAAATATATTCACAATATGGACTGCTTTAGTGAAAGTACGACTAATACTTAGCGTTAATACATGTATATTTACATCAGTGTATTTACATTTTGTCTTTTTGAATGATTAATAAAGCATACATGTAGTTCTCTCTCTCTCTCCCTCTCTCTCTCTCTCTCTCTCTCTCTCTCTCTCTCTCTCTCTCTCAATGAAATAGATTACTCGAGACTGCAACTATGATAATTTGCGTTCATATAATTTCACGGACGTCATAGGCACATGTTTGGAATTGAACGGTAACTTGTATTCTGTCGTTCCGATGATTAATCGTATCTCTTCGCTTGTATTTCAGCGTCAATAGCAGATAGATCAGAAACACTGGTCTAGCATATTACGTCGTAATGGATCGAACTATTTAATAATTGAATGAATGGAGCTGGCAACCTATAGCAGCTAGATTAATGTCAATTGTCCCCTGTGTGCTGAAGGCGCTTAGAAACCGGAGCAGCTCCACACTAGGAGTCAATATTGACTCGGTGGTACTTTGACCTTATGACCTTTGACCTTTAAAATTAAAATTGATCGTGTATCAAGAAGATTACACGCGCCATATACTGTAGAACATAATTTATGATACGCTAACAAACATGCTATTACATAGTTTGTTAAAAGAGGTTGTCTCACATTCATAAATAACCTGAACAAGTTCTGGATACGAGACGCAGATAGAAATATCCACAGCAGAGAAATTTATAGAGGGAACATTTTCCAATTATCTTCTTTCTCTCTTGGCAGTGACGCAACAATTATATTGCTGCTCTGGTGTACTTGAGCCCAAAAAACAGCGACTGTCGGATCTGTTTAGAGCAGAGCAAAATAGTAGATTTAGGGCCAGTTCACGAGCTATATTTAATCTTCGATTACCTGAATGTCAATGTTAAATCAACAAACAAACCGACTTTGTTTAATGTAAGCAATTCGACGTGACGTCGCATTTAGCATAGACATCAGGTAATCGAGGATTGAATTTCGATTGTAAACCGGGTCTAAAAGTGCAGCAAATTTATGTATGGTAGAACGCAATTCTACTTGGTTTGTGCTGTGATAATAAGAGTAAAAAGAGGTAATGTCCCACGTGTCATACGTATATGTTCACTGGGTTTCCTTTCTATGTTTATGTTTTTTGTACTCTGCGGTCCCACTGATTAATCGTAGGCATATCTCTGCTATTGATTGCCGATGTAAAGGTAAAGGTAAAGGTACATCTTTGCTCAGAATTAACGCCTAGGTTTCGGAGCTGATCTCGTTTCGAAGCGTTCAGCAACAGTTGACAGTCGTGACAATTGTCATTAATTTAGAAGCAAGGTCGCCAGCCCAACTTTCGATCCAAAGGATCATACACTCGAACCATATTTACCTTTCGCAATCTTCCGGAGCCGTCACATACAACATACTAATTGCTACCAATTAATCGACCTCCGAGAGGGATGGAGGGTTTGGATGGCCTGTTATATATCCGAGATTTACTCTCTGATTTAACGCTCTGGTCTCTTCCTACACTGTGACAAATCAGATGCAAGACAACTTGTAACGAGCCGCACCTTAAGCCCATTCTTTATGCCGGATCAGCAACGCTTTAAAGAAATGTACGATGGACTAGGATTATATATGACATTGAACGACACTTGTGCTTCCAATCTCCCGTAGTACATTGTACATTGTACATTACATGTACATTGTCACCGGTCTGCAGCCCTGTGAGGAGATTAGAAAAAAGTTTCAGCAATTGTACCATTAAGCGCCACTTCACTCAATCTCAATCACGAAAGCTGTGAGCTTTGTCTTCCTACACATCTACGCATACACATAATTAATGCGCTAAAGATTCTGTTGTAAAAATTAGACCAGGGTTCCAGATATTCTAGACATTTAATAAGATTTATTGCAATTTTGTTGTAAGATTCGTTTGCTGTTAAAATTAGAGCAAAAATTCAAACATTTATTACATGTTTAATTAATCTTGATGAGGAAACTGAACTCGAATTTTGATTACAGTTCATAGTATCCAAATTTTGTGTAAAAATGTGCTTTAATTTTCATATTTTCTCAATTTCTGAAAACAAAAGTTACAACTCAGACAGCAATTTTTGCTGCTAACATTTTACTCTGAACTGTCAAAGACGTCGAAATCATTTTTGACTTGATAAAGGTAAAAATGTTGTGATAATATAACTTTGTTTGCGACGGCCCCAATACAGGGCGTGCTGGTGACAGTTCCAGTTAGGGCAGGGATTGTACGTTGCGAAGAAATGTACATTGTACAATATAAATGTAAATATCCTCACTGGCTACGAACTACTGTAACAATGATAGGTACGTTTGAGTGCGTTTAACGTCAAGGTTCAAAAGTACACACTGTCGAGCGCTACCGTCACACATATTGCGATTAAGCTTATTAGTTACAGCTCTCCTTCACAAGATAACGTTGAAGTCGCCCTGCAGTACATTACAAACCACAAAGTCGAATAATTAACGAACAACATAGAGAGAAAATGTCATTTTTAGTAGTTTTAGCTTCTCGAACTGTATCTTCTCGGATGTTTCCATTCACAAAAACTAACCAACTGAGAATTCACTTCCAAAATAGATCAGCATTCCCCTTGCGACGAGATATTGATGTCAAAGCTTGCGCTCGTCTCAATTTCTACTTAAGTCGTGACGGGTGTTTATCGACGCCTCAATTTGTAGGATTTTCAGCCCAGCTGAGACCATGGAGCTAACGATTTGACTGCCTGTCGTTAAAACAGTCGCTGCTCTTCGGGTCGAATCCTCTCGGAGTCTCAGTTGTAAATCTCAATAAACAACAAGAGTCTCGTGTTAACATGTTCCATGTCCCATGTAGTCTGTATTCCATGTAGTCTACACCCTATGTAGAACTGTTAACTAGTCTAATATAGTAATTTTGTAATGTTGGTTCAGTAGGCTGAATTGGATGAGTTGGAGGATGTGAGTAGTTGTATGGGTCTCAAACGAGCATCTGATGCTTCCTGACCCTGGTATGTAATGCTATGTTATGTTATTTATGTTTCTTCTGTACGATCTTGAACATTAAATTTGGGTAATCCTGGTAATAGACTACCCAAATTTGTATTATAATAAATTATTACTGTAATTGGAAATTCGTGCCTGCGTCATATTAAATTCAACTTTGAGTTAGGGTCTGGCAGGATCTGGCTAAGTCTCCAACTCTAATCCATCCCCTAACCCTAATTTTAATCTTCACTATTTGTGAAATGTTAAAAATAATCGGACCTAATGAATAATTATTTGGGACCGCCATTACCAGGATTGCCAATTTTTTTTATTTACAATACAATACAATGAGGATTTAAAATTCCGTTTCTCGCCGTTAGGGACATCGGTACGTGTTTATTTAAATTTATATTATTGTATGCGTGAAATATGTAAGTGCCACTTATGGCTTTCATCTCCATTCACATTCTATGTTTCGATTGCTTGACTTTCATGTACTCGGGCGATGTGATAAAAAATAAATATAATGAGATTTTCTACATTTTGTTGCGTGATTCAGAAAATTCATAGCACTGTTTTCCTATTATTTCTATTCATGTCCAACTCTATTCTATTCTCCAGTTTCTGCCAGGAACACGGAATGCCATGTAGTCCGACAAACTACGGCTAGCGCTAGATGGGCATTCAAGCTCAAGTTGTGCTGATAAATTAGGTTGTCGTTTTTTCGATTTATCGATAACTTAATCAGCAGTCTGAAGGACCCAAGAAGAAAAATGAGCTGCTCGCTCTCATGATAGCATTGCTAAATGTAGAAATTCATTCTCAGGTTTTCTGTGTGTTAAGACAAATGTCAGACACAGTGTATATCTCAATAAGCATCTCCTGAAATAAACAATCAATCAATAGATTTATCGTCCGGTTCCTCACCGACAAGCGATGTCAGGGACGTCTCAAACAGAATGTGCAACAACAGACATCTTCAATCACCAGAACACTCCTTCAGGCGCATAATTCAAAGAGAAAGCCAGATCCAAAGCAGTATAAGTCCGCTTTCCAAGGCAAGAAAGTCTGTTCTAATATGGTCTTGAACAGATCTAAGGAGAAAAGAACTTGCTTTCATTAGCATATTTAGTTACTCCTCTGATAGACTCGCAAACTTTAAAACATGTAGGCCTATTCGATGGACGTGCAATAGTTAAAATCTAAAAAGTGCATTTACTTGTACGCTGTAAGCTTTGTATATTTTTCAGTGTCGTTTACGGTCCCTCGAACGCAAATTATGTCTTTTATTTATCAATGCTAGCGAGTCATCGATAATCTTTGTACCCAACAATCAATCAGTGGGCTGTAGAATGTACATCTATATTTGGTTCTTTCCTTCATAAAGCTTAGCAACAGTATCGACAGGAAATATACAAATCAGTGATATTTCCAGCTATTTTATACAATCCGGAGAAGTTTATTTATTTGCATGGTGGACCTATCAAATGCATATTGTCAGAACCTTTGAAGAAGATCAAGTGCAAGCAAACAATGTCTGTTTGAATTGAGATGATTAAATATGACATTTCAAATGATTACATACTCGTATTTATGATTATTTATTTGCCTCATATGATTTTGATTATATATTTGAATTGTATGCAGTGGGCTTTATTATATTTAGCAGTGTCGTTTACGGCCCCTCGAGCTGTTGTTGTTTTGTTGGTATTATTTCATAGTTATATGATTAAGTTAAGTGCTCAAATATATAAATTTTGAATGGGACATCAAGTATGATTGATATTAAATCTTTGAATTGTTATTTTATTTGCAGCTTAATCTATAATATAATAATCTGAAATATTCTATTTATATGGGCAGTAAGCTTACTGTTAAGCAAGAGGCTGCGGATTTGATTTCCAGCCGGGTCCGTCTCTGACATAATCTTTGGATACGGAAGCACAAGTCAAACCATTATGCAATATGTAGCCAGAGCAAAACGTTATCATCCTAACCCATAAGTATTACTTCTCAGTCTATAGTCATACACATGACACCACGCACATATTATATTCAGATGACGCCATGTTGTTTTGAATGACGTGAAAAGGTAACTTTTTGATGAGCCTGTAATAACTAGACATTTTAAATATATCTGGCGCCCCTATTTATATTAAGAAATCTGATAGAAAGGAAAGTGGACCAGTAATAATTAAAGACCTGGCCTTTACTCGGTGAAGTCTCATTCAAAATAATTATATATGACGTCCCTGACATCGCCTTCGGGTGAGGAACCGGACGTTAAATCCTCATTGATTGATTGATTGATTGAACTGTGACCATTATTCATTTATCATTTTCCAATTGACGATTTGACAATTTCTGACGCCACGAATTCTATTGGGAAATTAAATAATTCTAGGGCATTCTAGTGTAAAAAATATAAGAACTAGTTGAATCAACTTTAAAATGTTTTCAATTGAAACATTGTGATTTTGCATGGTGAGCCTAGGATACCGATAGCAACAAACTGAATTCGGAAATTAATTACGCCTTTCTTTCCTGATTACAAGACTGATACATTGCCCTAGCTCTTATTAAATTTTCAGCAGCTCCAGCTGATCCATTTACAAAGTGATTAACACTCTTCGAGCTTATTCGATTGGTACCCTAACTTTTCAAGTTTGGGATAGGCTTGTCGGCTAGATCCTTGAAGCAATGAATCTGCTGATAAATCCAATTGTAAATTTTAACTTATCGAAAAGTGGGTGTCTACACACATGTTCGTGGAGACAAACTGTCTCCGTTTTGGGCCAG
>JAQFZF010000758.1:0-16094 GCA_034695365.1 Enchytraeus norvegicus | reverse complement strand
AGCGCCGATGTCCAACTACAGATAGCTTCAAACCATCAACACACTCATAATCATCAAACCCCAACCCACACACAAAGTCCAATGCTATTATATGTATATGCCTACGCTCACATAATATTGTGCATCGTATATGATGCATGATGCTCCCGAGCGCCGATGTCCAACTACAGATAGCTTCAAACCATCAACACATTCATAATAATAATGATAATACTGGGTGATAAAATAACGCATAATAATATGAAATTGCTTATGCCTATCATGCAGTCTATGATATCAAGCAAAGTAGGCGAAGGCTGGAAGAGAAACTTCATTAAATTTGACATCACAAATGATGCTAATATATTCAGCATCACTAATCTTGAGAATGGTGCAGATTTACTGATATCTGAATGAATTAAATTTCCAAGTCTGCAATTTATATTTGCAATTCAACCGAGTCTGTAATTTGCAAGATATTTGAAGTCGGCGTACGTCTCCTTCGACAGTATAGGAAAGTCAGAATAATGATCCATCATTAGAGGGTACTGCGATATCATTACATTTTTTATTAGAGACTCTTAAGGAAGTCAATTGTTCTGCAAGGCAGAAGCTGTCTTTGGTCATCGGTTGATTAAAATATTCTTGCGGCTTATTTTTAGACAATTCTTCACAAATTGATAGCATAGCTCATGCCAGAGATCTAACGATCTAGTCCGTCTCTTACAGTATCCTTGGGTATGGAAACAGACGTTAAACTTTGCTTTACAGCTGTTTAATGAGCTGCTTTGAATCAACTCAATGAATGTTTTAGAAATAAATTCAGTTAATCTTATGAGAGCTCGAGACTTTGATCAGATATCAAGGGGTTTGTCCAGGAATTATGGCTTTCATCAAGAAATCAGCAGTTACTGAGCCCGAATTAGTAAAGAAGCTGTCCGGATAAGCTAATAGTGGTGCTGGAGCTAACGAGTACAAATTAACTTAAGAAAATATCACTATGAACTTAAATCAGATTGGTTGTGAAACTTGTTGCGTAACAGATCTAACTGGCAGGGCCGTATTATCCATAAAGCTGACTAGGCTTAAGCCTAGGGACCCACCAGTAGTAGGGTACTGTAGGGCCCATGATCGCCCATCATACAATTTTTCAAACGAAAAATGTTCTCAAATAATGTACTAAAAGTGAGTGTTGGTAACCCTCAAATGGCTAAAGGATGGTTTTAAAGAAATTTCCAGAAAATCTTGACGAAGCAGTAACAGTTTCGCAGATTTTATTTTATATGCTAAAATGATTTATTTTCTTGTTCTAGGCTACTCCATTAATTAATTCATTTGTCATATTATTGTAACCTACGTTATTATGTTATTGCAGTATTATGCCTATGTTGTACTAAATGAGAACGTTAAATTCGGTGGGGGAAGGGTGGATACAGTGGCGGCGCCAGACCGTTCAAGCAACCAGATCATTGCCAGGTCATTAAAAACTACCGCAAGATAAGTCGTAAAAACTACTTCTTTAATCTGGTAGTAAATATTTTGCTGAAAAAGATAAAATCATTTGTAACATGCATCAAAGACAAAAATGTGTGACTTAATTACGTGACAAACTGGCATATTAATCCATTTATCGAACTGCGTATGCAAGTGGCGCCAGAAAATTTTATATCAGGAAAAACAGAAATTTAAGAGGGGCATGCATATAATTATATACTGTTACTGAGAAGTCTTGGGGGAATGGGGATAAATTTTCAAGGGAGGCGGTGTCGACCCCTGGACCCCCTTGACCCCGGCATTGGGCGGAATTTCTTAACTTTTGTTTTAAGTTAAAGATTTCTCTTGTTTACAAAATTCAACGATACATTTTTATTGTTCGCATTCATCAACATTTAAATCAATCAGATTCTGTTATGCTAATGCAACAGGTTAGACTTGTTCATTCGAGAAAGGTTCCCCCAGTCCATGATAGCGTTACTATACTGATAACTAAAAAACAAGTAGTTGGACTGCACATTTAATCGAATTCGCCGAAGTTCTACCAAAGTGTGACTTTTTCTAAAGCACGGTAGCCTTGTGGCCCAAAATTGACAGCCAATAGGAATTGAGCATCAATATTAAATTTTCTCATTGGTCTACATTCTGTCTAACAGTTCATTGCTCGAAAATCATGTATATATTGAGCCAATCGTGTAGAAGCATAGAGCGCCTTGAAATGTGCGCAAAAAGTTTATCCAATGCATCCCTGATCCAAAGTCCTCCCAGGCTAAGCAGCTGCTAATTTCCGGTAAGTTTTACATTACATTTGTAAATTTTTATGAATTCAAATTTAACATAAACGAATTTAAACACTAACCATTATACCTACTCTAACTCCAACCCTACTTATTGCTATCAACCACAGCAGAGATTAAAACATAACCATGAAAAGTTAACCGGACGGAAATTAGTCGCTACTCTAGGCTATGACCTCTTAGGCTATGACATCTTAGGCTACGACCTCCTAGGCCCTGACCAGTGGTTAAAATGGCCGACGGTGATTGGTGAAGCGGTAAGCGTGCTTGCCTCAAAGTCGATTGACGGCTAGTGGTGTGAGAACGAATCCAAGGTCAGTCGACAAATATCCCCGGCACCTTTGGATACGGGTGCGTATCGGTGCTGGAAAATGGAAGATTGATCGTTAATTTTTGCTTGCAGACATTGCGTCTCTTTATAAAAAATATACGATTAATCATGGAGTGATACAACAACTTATAAAAATTGCAAAAACAGCAACTAAGAAAAGAAACTAACATGTGCGCTTGTCATGTGAAAACATAGCCTACGAATACAAAAAAATTGAGAGGGTGGCGGCGACACTCAGTAAAATTAGCCTGCGTTCCAGAGCCCATTAGAAAGAGCCACCAGCGTTCGGGTGTAGGCCTACGAATGTAGCAAATGAATTAAAAAGGTAAAGGTAAAGGTGCACCATGAGACCGAATTTACTCCTATAGCTATAGGCTCGGTGCTGATTCCGATCACTACGCGATTACAGCACATATGTAGCAAAGTTAAAGTCATTAATCTGACGCGAGGTCGCCAGCCCCACTATTGATCTCGTAGGGTCATACACCAGACACGAATTTACCTTGGCAATTTTCTGAAGTAGTTACCTACCAATAACTGCTTCCAATTTACTACCCACCGTCACCCACGAAGGAATAGAGGGCTTGGTTGGCCCGGAAATGGAGTACAGATATGCCAATATTGAAAATTCAACCAATAACAGCGCTGATAATAGAAATTTCTAAGCGTGTGATTGGTTGTATATGGAGAATTAGGGTTGTTTGGTTGGTTCTGTTTGGTTCCTCAAAAATGTGTCCTACATTAGGCCTACCTAGTACCTACAGATGCTTCCGGTTTGATGGGGTCCTTAAACATTTAACAGTTCCACTGCAGTTCACAAGATCGGAGGCTTTTTTACCAGGTCGTCTACCTGGTTTGGCGCCGCCACTGGGTGGATATCGAGGGGTCCAATAAAGCTCAAGCCTATGGGTCCTGCCATGGGTTAATACGGCACTACAAGCTGGTTGTTCAGAAATGACCTCCTAAACCAGTAAATAAGTTAAGTTAATAGAGTTAATTTACATTGTTACACTTGGGATTTTTTAAGGAATTGCGGAAAATGGTATAAACGGCCCGTACGACTTTTCAAGATATGGGGCAGTGAAGTAAAAATATTGACATATACGAGTGAATTCATTTATACACTGATTGCTTAAACGTATTCACATATTCATTTATTCACTGATTGATTGACGTAATGATTCCCTTGATGATAGATTGATTGTTTAATTTATTGATTGATTAGTAATTACTACTGCGATAGATAAATTGAATGAAATATGAAAGTAGATACGTATTGAGCTAAAATTTAAATCTAAAATGCCGTAATGCCTGCAGTTACTGTAAAACCGATTGGAATTTTTGATAAAAAAATATATATACAGCACCTGCAAGTAGCCTATTATTTTTAGCCCACTACATAGAAGTACAATGAACGGAATATATATATTTCAAATCAGTGCTACCGAAATAGTCTGTGCTATACTATTTATTAGAGATTCATTCTTAACTCTCACCGACCCTTAAACTGATGCTAAATAGAAGAGACTTGGCAAATGGATTAAGCCATTACTTGATACCAATACATCGTTAGAAAACCCTAGAATCAAGCCAAGGAAGATATATAACAGCTATGTTATTAGAAAATCGTATAATTTGCCGAAAAGTCGTTCTTTCTCTCTCTCTCTCTCTCTCTCTCTCTTGCTCTCTCTCACATTAAGTTTGCTAAATTAATTAGATAGCATTCGCCGATAATAATTAACAGAACGCAGAATTCTAGAAAACCAAGCGCTAAAAGTCTAAAACCCTGGAAATTTGCATGAGATATGGCTTTATTTAAACTAGAACTGTAAATAAAAGTTAACAGAAAAACCAAAAAATAGGCAGCACTTCAATGCAGGCAATTAGGCAACTCTTGTCTAATACGAAAATCTGTGAAAGTTACCACCTGCATCACAGTGTAAAATAATTTTAATGGGATCTATCTCTGTATCTATTTTTTAATATCTGCAAATTGTGTAACTCTGCTTCTTCCAAACAATAATGGTTTATGGAGACGTGTGATTTTGCTGACCGCATGTGAAGAGCGTGCTAGTATTCTATCACCAGACAAGTCTTGTGAACCACTGACAACGCTAACATATAATCTCTCCCATCCCTGTCATCTAATTACATTCTCCACGCAAAGTTCTTTATTCTGGAATCGTGATCTTGTATAGATCCGACATCTGCCTTTTCTTTCGATAATGTTGGAGTGAGATCGCTACCAACAATGCAATAGGCTGTTGATACGGGTAAAGTATAATGACAGGGTCTGATATTTCAAAACAACAATTTAATTAAACATTCCTAATCATTTTAAAATCAGCTTTTTAAGGATGAACTAGACCTCGATACAGAGAACTAATTACGTCTGTCATCTAAACGACGAATTTGCTGTTATATTTAATATCGAGACTACAGGGGTTTATGCCAATGGTTAATTAAAGAAATGTTCGTCTGTCATGGCAATATGACAATATTTAAATTGAAGTTCCAATTTCAATTTCCATTATTTTGCTCCTACAAAAATGTCTGAAATTATAAGAATATTATTTGGTACATTGTGCAATGGACCTGCTGTTGGTGAGAAACTGGATAAATAGAGATACACAAAGTGCTTTTTCTGTTTTACAATTTTTGTCACATGGACAATATGCTCGCGGTGTATATTTTGCGAATATACTATAGTAGGCTACATAGGCTATAGGCACTGGATGCCTAAATAAAAAATACCCATTTTAAATCTGTATTTGCCATTGCCAATCTGTACTACATTCTCAATTAAAGTTCGCCATGGTCTGCTTAGTAAACCGCAGCTGATCATGGAAATTATAGAATTGGACAGAATGGCTGGAAGACAGAGAGAGCAGTGAGAGGTAATTATGATGGGCATCTTCCAGAAGCAGGGCCGTTACTATGAATCCAGTCTAGATAGTACAGAAGATCGCACTGAGGAATGCTTAATGATCCAGCAGCGGATTTAGGGGCGTTTGGGGGATATGGCCCCCGGGGACCGGGGGTTGCCACGTCCATTTCGATTTGAAATTCATGAAAAATTGTGCATTAATCCTCATTCTTTGCCTACCCCCCCCCCCCCGCCCTCCCCCACCGCCCCTCGATTTGGCCTGGTCCCAGCTCGAACTTTGGCAGATTCAAGTAGACAAATGACGACAGTCCGTTCATTTTAGCAAAATTATATTATTGAAGATAGCATTTCTAATGCTCATCATATAATCTGTAATTAATCGGGTCGGGAGAGTCTTTCCGCATTTGATACTCTTGTAGTAAGAGTCACAAATTAAAAAGAAATGAGCAAAGAAAGACGTTATAGAGACTATTTGAGAACCGGTGTGAAAACTGAAAATTCATCGAGAGGATAGACAAGAATTTGATAGAATTTAGTCGAAATGTAACTATTAATACTCTGATCATAGGCTGTCGCTGTTGGATTATATCTGAAATATTCGATTCTAAAATAATCGTTTATATTTAGTTCGCAGTCTCCCATGTGTCCGAACTCAGACATGGTCCATTATTTCTAAAAATATCTTTCCGTTCTATATATTTCGTTATTTCGTGTTAGTCAGGATTGCAGTGAGTTTCCCACCCAAATATTTCTCTTGGCCTAAATCCTACGGATTTAACGCCCTTTTCGCTACCTAAATCACACCCGGATTCAATTTTTAGCCGATTTTCAATAAATTTCCGAACAACGTATGGTGTGAACTGAAATTTGTTTGGAGAGATAGACCAATACTAAAGCAACCCTTTTTGCTAAAAATTCTATGGGGTCTCGAGTAAATATAACCTATAAGCTAGATATAAATAGTTGCACTGGTAGTTTGACAAACAATATTAATGTGATTATTTTAATGTATTATTAATAAGGACCGGCCTTTATTTATAGTAAGTTGCTATTCAGATATTCTCAAGACCAATCAAGCATTTATATCATCTACATTTTTGTCGGATACTCTCTGCAATTTCAGATACATGTGACATTGAGTTGATTCAAGTATATCAATTATTAGAGGTCACAAAGAGTCTGATCCTACCGCCAGATAAACAATAGATTAGGTATGTATACAACAAAATGAGAAGGATATCTCCTTTGTAAACATTATTGAGTGTTAATTATAAAAGCGGCAATAAAAACAGTTACTGATAGCATGATTAAAATTTGAGATCCTTTTATGAAATGTGACTAAAGAAATCTGATATTAAGAAAATAGCAAGAGAGTGAAAGAGAGAGAGAGAGAGCGAGATAGAAGGAGGTAGAACCGAAAAACATAATATGAGAAAGAGAGAAAAGTACAGAAATCTAGAAAAACTATCAACTTGGAGGTCAAAACCTAATATGGAGAATGGGTAAGAGAGAAAGAAAAATGTAAAAAGTGCTACTGACGAAGACAAAAGGGAAAATCAACCTTGCGTGGGGAATTGAAAGATAACAAATCACGTAGACGGGTATATTTTGCAACCTAGATTACTGCAATTTCATGATAAATTGCCTCGCAGAATTCATTAGCAAGATCTTTACCGGTATACTTGTGTTGCGAATTGATAAACTCCGTCAAACACGACTATAGGAAAGCCTGGATTATACAAGAACTACTTATTGATGCAGCTACAATAACTGACTAACTACAATAACTTCTTGATAGCCTTATGGATGATAAATTAGAAGATACATGTCCGTAGGCAAAATTTTGATTTAATAAGGGATACACAGTGCACAAATTAATAGCATCAGCATGGCAATGAAAATTCTAACATGTAAATCAATGAATATACCGATCAATCAATTAGCTAACTAATAATTAACTGAGCCCTCTTTCCTTTGGCAGAGGCTCTCAATCGCTCTACAGAGGTCTTGAGGCGTCTGCTTTAGCAACTCTTTCAATCTAGACGATCTCGAGTAGCCGGCCACAATTCATTCCGTTCTTAATTAGTAGTTTTCATAAAACCCATAGGGCTGTTTACATCCATGTTAAAGAAATCAATCCAACAATCGATAATATAGTCTCTCAGCCTATCAATCGATCGGTTATTCAGTCTCTCAATCATTCAAACCAATCATATAGGATTCAACAATCACATGCCTCTTCTAGTTCTGCGGCGCTTACAAATTAACAACTGAAATTGTTGGAGCCGACAAACTGTAATAATCTAATAATAAGGATATATATTTCTTTTCGTAACTCGAAGTTGGTCTAAATGATGATAATAGTTCAAATAATAATAACAATTTAGCGTCCGCTTCCTCATCAAAGGATGATGTCAAGGACGTCTCAATAGCACAGTCGACCGGTTCACCAGAACGGTTGGCAGAAACATGAGCTGAAGAGATAACGAGATCCTAATTTTAAAATGGGCAACATTAATTATAGTGTAATCTACTACGATGTATTATGTAATAGCAGGAGTAATAATGGCTCCTTCAGATTTTACTATATATTTGGATATTTCAAAGACCTCTCACCTTTTTTACATTTAATTAAAAAATATTCGAACAATAAAAGCTGACAAATTTTATATTGGAAAGAAGTATAATGATTACAAAATGTAATAAACTGTGTCCATTTGCAATCTATTTGCTTGCGGTCCAAGTACAGTTGACCACTGGCTTTATATTGTGACATTGCAATGATGTCAAAATTGGATTGAATTGGACTGAAATTTTATTGCAGCAATAAATTATGCCCATTCCCTTTTTGTAATATTTCAAAGTGCCATGAATAAATCTGTCAAATAATAATTATAATCTGCGTACGGTACTAAATTCGAGCAACAGTTGTTATAACCGAGCGCCCGTATGGAAATGAATTTCTGTCAGCTATAGAGACTTTCTGATGATTCTGTCTGAGCGTACATATTTTGAAAAAGTGGGCATAAAGGCTAAAGCCAAATTTAAAATAATTTTCGTGGAATAACATCCACATCATTGACGGGCAAGCCCTGGGATTCGAACCGTTAGCCAAAGGAACCTGAGTCGGGCACTCTGAAAAGCATAGCCTATTCTACATTAATAATGCAAAATGTTCCCCTTTTGGGCCCAGGATATTTGAGAATAGTCCAACCGATAATTGTATGTGTTTCGTAAGAGCCGACTAACGCAGATACTGAGGAAGGCAATGGAAAACCACCTCAGAAACCTATATTTACCTTGAACAAAGGCATCATTTTAGGTGCGGAAAAGGCAAAGCCTTTGTGATGAGACGGACTTATTGGGTTGGTCGAAGGTGTGCTCATTTAAGAAAGAGATAGTTGATTGTGTGTATGAATTTTTGGACCTGCCACGTGCAGCGCACTGGATTGGTAGATAGAATGCAGAATACTTAAAGAGTTTAACTTCTGTTATCTGAGTAGATATGGGTTTTATAACTGACCTGTTTCGGAGTATATGGCGGCCTCGATGCAGTACTCTAGACCAGGTTCACAGGTCTGGGGTTGTGGGGGTCGTACTAAACACGATGTGCCCATGTCGCTCTGAGCCGTCGAACATACCGAGCATTTTATTCCTTCACCTGCAAACATCATAACAAATTATTAGTTAGTTATTTATTTTATTTAGTAGTAATAGCATGAGTAATAGCAGTGTCTCGGTTTGATAGCCTAGATATTTTCATGCAAAAACAGTAACGTTATCAATTTCTCACCCTGTAAAGTCTGTCATGCCCGTGTTGGATCCAGAAAACTATGAGAATTGATCAACTGAAACTGCACTTGTTTCGTGAAAGCTGACTAATGCAGATATTTTCATACTAAGGAAGGCAACGGGAAACCACCTCGAAAGTCAGAATATATATATTCCCAAGAAGAAAGGTGACATTTTGGGTGTGGTAAAGGCATGGCCTTTTTGTCCGGATCAAGTCCGATCAACTTGATGATCGATGGGGTGCTCATTTGTGAGCGTGAAAGTAGACAGTGCTTTAGAATATGTACCTTGGACCTGCCGTTTGGCAGTGCACTAGAGATAGAGAGAGAAAGTCTCTCAGCAGTCCGTGTTACATATTACTGTTCACAAGCGAAGAAACCGAACCCATAAGCATTCATGTTGTTGACGCTAAAATTTGTCAGATACTGTATAAAGTTGTCAACTTCTGACATCCGGTCAGTCAGTTATGTCATGGAATTGGCATGAGTTAGAACAGCCCTTGAGGATCAGCCTACAGGAGCAGCAAAATTAATGATACGATTCATCATAAGTAGTGACAAAAAATTACAAAAACAGCAACTAAGAAAGGAAACTAGCATGTGCGTATGTCATGTGCGAAAATATAAGGATAGAAAAGATAAAAACAAATAGCGCCTGAACTTTAAATCGCAATAATTGTGCAGTATTTTTAGGTTCGACTTCAAACGGTGACCCGAAGCATGCACCTTAGCATCTTATATTTTTTCTTGTTGGATGAATCCCACGAAAGAAGATGTGACAAAGTTCATTAAATGCAATCGTATTGTTTTTACTAAAGGTAGCCTATAGGGTGCGTTCCTTGCACTGTACCGTACTGTGTTTTTACTAGCGACTAATTTTCGGTAGATTTTGCATTACTAAGGCCTGCATTAAATTTTGTAAAAAATCACGAATTCAAATTTAACATAAACAAATTTAAACACTAACCATCCCCTAATCCTGTCCATATTCACTACAGTCAATCGCAGCAGAGATTAAGACATAAACATGAAAAGTAAATCCAAAAACCCCTATAAACTGGACGAAAATTAGGCGCTACTGGATTTATCTGCTATCAGAGCTTATTCCACATTTCCTCACTGTTATATTTCGACGTATTGTTAAGTGCCTATTATCATAAAGAGTCACGAGCTCGTCTAATGATAATCGGCATCTCTCCATTTTCATCACGGAGATTATATCCACCGGGTGGAAAACTTCCCTCTGTTATATAGTTATAGACATATAAAAATTTGGTCAAAATCAAAATCCCACCACCAACCCTATGGTTAACCCTAACATAAAAAGATAAAAGGAAAATCGAAGAAATAATGAGATATATTGTATATATTATAGATATATTATATAGCCTGCATCTAATATGTCATCTATATATAATAATAATAATAATATTGACTTATGTTTATTAGTAATAATATTAAAATTATTAAATTAAACATTTAATGATCGATTGGAACATCTCAAGTAAATCAGTGAGGATTAGAGTCCGGTTCCTCACCCGAAGGTTATGTCAGGGAAGTCATAAGTAGCATCTATCTATCTATCTAGTGCTCTGCCAAACGGCAGGTCCAATGTATAAATTTATATCAAACTAGCGCATTCTTAGCTATTATTATAAAAGTCTCATAAGCGGCTCTATAATGATCAACGGATTGTAAAGTAGAACAGCCAGTCATTCCTTTGTGTTTTTTGGTAAGACACTCTTTATTCTTTGTGACAGAAAAATTTAAATAAAAACTTAAAACTCATCTACATATTTAGCACAGTCCAGTAACGAAGCGCTTCCGAGCTAATGTTAAGATGCGTTACACAAAGCTACATGATTGATTGATTGATTGATTACGCATAACATATCGACCAACCGCTTCTGAGACATTGTTAAAATGCGTAAAAAACCTACTTGATTGATTGATTGATTGATCCTCAGTCATGCGTCAAATAAGGCTGACAAAAACAGCAACTAAGCAAGGAAATTATCATGTGCGTTCTGACATATGTCAAAATAGAAGAATATTTTTAAATAAAAAATCTTTCTTCATTCTAATATAACCTCCGTTACTCTCACAGCTGACATCTTGAGTCTTGGACCCCTGGCGCCACTGGTGGTGAGAGTCCCATGGATAGAGGTCACAGAGTCCTCCTGGATATGACAATCATCGTCTAATCTGAAAATCTTCTGCATAAACTTATCGTTTATATGAATCACGAATTTCTTCATGGAAATGAATTGTAAAGCATCTGAAGGCCCGGTATGTATATCGTGAGGGTTTTCAGGAGTTTGATTGCATCGTTTAATAGACCTGGAATGGTTTTATTACCGGATGGACATTATATCTTTATGGTGCTCGATGTTGCCATGGAAGACGGTAGTACTGTAATACTGACGCCCTTTACATTATCCCTGGATGAGGAAACGGACGTTAAACCTCTACTATTAGGCCCATTATTATCATAATTTTATTATTTATTATTGTTGCTATTGTTAAAATGAATAAATAATACGATTAATAATTAAACCCTTAACTTTCTCGTCAAGACAACTATCTATACAAGAATTTCTCTAGTGGATCGAAAAAATTGAGCATTAAATTATCCGACAACTGCAAGTGTTCTTTGATGCATTCGTTGAAGGAGGCGACTAAAGCAGATACGCCAGTGGGGAGGCTTGAAGAAATTACTATTGTGTTATAGACCAATTGGTCTTTCAAATTCCAGACTTGCAGAGGTTTAGGCTGCCATACCGGTAGTGGCCTTAAGATTATAGGACTACTTGACTCTCCATTGTCCATTTAGTTCTGCTGTAGAATTTTAATAGAGCGCGCTAACGTTATATTCGGCTCTATCACGGGTCTATATCCGTGTGTCATTTTGATTTTGTAAAAGATGTATTTATAACCCTGACCAGTCCTAACCCCAAACCCTAACCCCAGCCCTAAACCATAAGCCTAGCCCTACGCCCGACCCTAAAGCTAGCCCTAAATGATAACTTTATCAGAAGACGAAATTATAGAGAATGAAAAAACCTGTGCGTGACCAAGCATAATACGCGGCCCGTGTTTCGGGTTAAACCGTTTGTGAAGCTATAAAACTAATTATTGTGCCCAAACACCGCCGTACCAAGGTTCAATTGGCGCGAGAACACTACTGCCAATATTGACTGAAATTATTTGTCCGGAACAACATGGGGAGACTTAGGGGGTCCGGGGGTCGGACCCCCTAAGTTATATATCGGGGGTCAGCGTATCTTTGACCCCTAAAATTTGAGATATTTAGTCTAAAAATGAGTTTTATGGAGACTTTTGATCTAATTGTTGAATAAATTGCTACTTATTGTGTCCTTCCATAGGTGTCTCACCTATAAATATTGAAAAAATAGAGTGGACTAAGGAAATTTGGACCCCAATATTTGGACCCCCGAAAACTTGAATTAAGTCTTCGCCCATGCGGAACCGGATGCTATATGAGAGGGATACAATACCGGAGCATTCCAGGATCATCTTGTAATCAAGTCATCGGATGCCTAGCACTCCAGGACGAATAAACAGAATGCACCGGGATAAATGGAAAGAGATGAGTGGAATTGACTGAAATAGATCGAATAATTATATGACAAGGGATAATAATTAGTGTAAGCGTTTTAGTATTCAAATCAAGGGATTTATACTAATAGTAATTAATATGAGTATAAGTACTAATAGCAATTTGTATTAGTATAAGTACTCATAGTAATTAATATTGGTATATTATAAGTGGACAAGGGATGAGTGGAATTGACTGAAATAGATCGATTAATTATATGACAAAGGATATTAATTGTGCCGGTTTGATAGCGTTATAGGTACTGTAGTTCTCCATTCGGTTTGGAACGTCCCTGAAATCGCCTTTGGCCGAGGAACCGGACGTTCAATCCTCATTGATCGTTAATTCTCAGCACATTCTGATGTTGTTCATCTTATGCATGTGAGATTGGATGGAATATATCACCGGTTCAAAGTAACTGTTAATGTGCATCGATTTTAAGTTGGATTTGTATTCTTCTTCTTTCAGGTGTCCTGCCGGTTCCAAGCTTTGACGGTTATGGTTTTCCAAATATCTCTATCTCCAGCAAATCTAATCATTTCTACTTCTTCAACGTTCATTCATTCACTGAGACTCTCTGTATAGGTAGTTCTTTGTCTTCCTTTGTAACGCTTTCCTTCAATTTTTTCGCTTATGATTATGTTTTCTATTTTTTTCCTCATAACATGACCAAAAAAGCTCATCTGCCTGTTCCGCACAGTATTTATTATATGTCTTGTTGTTGCCATCCTATTTAAAACTTCTTCATTTGTAATGTGTCTTGTGTAAGAGATGCGCAAAATTTTTCTATAGAACCACATTTCAACAGATTCCAATTTCTTGTTCTTATTCATAGCTGTCGACAGTGTCCAACATTCACTAGCATAGAGTAGAATTGAATATACAGTGTTATACATATGTGTTAAGTACATTCATTTTCGAGCTAAGTCGTATATTTTGGATTTGTATAACATTTCCGAATTATACAATTTTATATTTAAGATCATTATATTTTACAATATTATATTAATTTTACTATATTGGTGAAGAATTCCGGATTGGTCAGATATAGGATTATATAGAAATCTCCTATTTCCCTGAACAGTCTCTGTAACATTGGCCTCGCATCTCTAGTGGGTAGCATTAGAATTTGCGAAACTCATAAACATGAGGCGCCTATCAGACTATCTCCAAATGAACGAGCGATTTCTGTGGACAACGGAGTTATTACAGAGTTGAGTGCTTATCCTTAGTCATATTTGACGCCAAACAAGTTTCTTGCTGCATATATTATGTAAGAAGTCTTCCTATTGGTTATTCACTAAGTTAGCAGCTCGGTTTGCGCTTTTCAACAAACCTAATAATACCTGAATAATATAATTAATAATAATAATTAATACCTGATTACATGTAGATACATATCTCCTGAGGACGGTATCAGGGACGGAAAGTATTGGTTACACAAGCTGGTCCACATATATCAATTGTAGCAAGGTCAAACAAGGTGCAGATCCATTTATTCACGATCCATTTTCATATCCATTTATCCATGAAATATCGATTAGGTCCAATAAATACTTTTATCTAAAGTGAAAAGAAAATGTATTGAGTCTACCACAGAAGGAAAAGATTCAAGATTTTTAGCAGGAAAGAAGATGGGGTATTATCTCTTGCAGCATTTATTTTTGCAAGTCTTGCTTGGGTGGGCAGTTCAATGTTGTTGGAGATGTCCCTGATGTCGTCGTCAGATGATGAAATGGACGTTAAATTCGCATTGATTGATTGATTAAAGACATGATCCGCCCAGTTTATATAACATCTCTCCCCGTGCAAGATTGCTTCGCTCGGAGCCCTATACAAAATGATCTGGTCTATTACTCGAGGATATCCCGTGAGATGTGACGGTAAAAAGTTACCCGGCTTCAATCTGAAATTAGCCAGGAGACTTCTTCTCAATGAATCGTAGGATGTTATTGTTATTTTACTGCGCCATGTTATTGCAAGTTATTTCAACGTATGTTAACGTATGTAGCAGACGTTACATGATCGCCTTTATGCTTGTATAGTTTTAGTGAAATTTACCTTGGACCTGTTAACTATTTGCCGACGGGGATTTAGTGAAGCGGTTAGCATGCTTAACTCAGGATTGAGTGATGGCTCGAAGCGTGGGAAACGATTCCCAGCTCAGCCGACAAAATATCCCCGGCACCCTTGGGCACGAGTGCGTATCGGTGCCTGAAAGATAGAAGGTTAATCGTGTATATGCGCTGGTCGCTTAAAGCACCAACAAAAGGCAAAGGTACGATTAATCATGGACTGATTAAAATAACACAAAAACACAAAAACAGGAACTAAAGCAGGGAAACTAACATGTGCGGTGTGTCATATACGAAAATAGAAGGAAAAAAACTGGAATGAGACGGCATAATAAGATTTTATAATCAATTAGTCAATCAATGAGGATTTAGCATCCGGTTCCTCACCCGAAGGCGATGTCAGGGACGTTAATTATACTAAGTGAAATACATTTTATCTACCATAATCTATTTCACACAAAAAGCTATATTGTGTGGTACTGACTTTCTGGATTTGCATTTGAGACGTTTAAACGACCATATTTTGGTTATTGCTTATCGGATTGATGTTGATTTCATAGTGTTCAATATTGTCACGGACGACGGAAGCACTATAATTGTGATGTTGTTGTTGTTGTTGTTGGTAGAGACAGGACCTTTTGTGATAGGTTTTTCTTTTGATCCTATTACAAAGAAGACTCGCTGATAAATGCTGAACTCTTTACTGAGCAAGCTAGATTTATGCGTTTTAAGAATTTGTGCCTTGGTTCAGGAATCCTGTAGAACTTCAGATAGATATGCAAGTAAGTTGAAATAACTATAAAAGCAGAAGTTGTAAAGGTAAGCTTACGTCTGTTTCCGCATCGTAGGATACTGTCAGAGGCGGGCCCGGCTAGAAAAAAGAAAAGAAAAAGAAAAATAGTAAAAGAATAAGCGGACAAGCTATGATGACGTCATTTGTTAACAGTGACGTCAGGATGCAGGAGTCCATAAGTTAGAGTCGTTATGTTGCAAGGATCATGATTCATTCACTCTACACTAATTTACTCCCACATGCATATAAAAGATTTGTGGGCGTCATACATAACAACACATTGCCACATATAATTGTCTACGTCACTGAGAGAGAGAGAGAGATTAGA
>JAQFZF010000757.1:0-16095 GCA_034695365.1 Enchytraeus norvegicus | reverse complement strand
AAAATTCAAGGAACAAGAAGTAGAGGTAGACCACGGCAAACATATATGGAGAGTCTATGCAACTGGATGCGAAATCAATTACCTAAGGAAGAAATGAGGAATATAACAGTGATAAACATATTGCGCACTACAAAAGATCGACAAACTTGGAGAGCCATGATCGCCTACGTCCTTAATGGACATGGTACCTGAAGAGAGAGAGAGTGCAAAATTAAGCATTTGAGCTTAGCCTCATACACTGCTTAATTAAATTAAAGTCATAAACGACTTTTTGCTATTATATAGAAATATATGTACTAATGTTAACAAAGCGAAGCGTTAAATCCTTATTTTAGTTTTCTTGAGCCCCACCAATGTTGAAGGCAGATCGACGCCCCTGGTTCACTTTTTAAAATGTGGATTGGTATCATATCATTGCCTAGCTACAACCATAGATATGAAATTCAGAAACCGGCCCTTAATCAATCAATCAATGAGGATTTAATGTTTGGTTTCTCGTCCGAAGGCGATGTCAGGGATTTCCCAAGCGGAAGCTCTTTGGCTTCATGTTCAAGTGACTCTGGCATTGTCACATGCCTCAGGGTTTTGGATTTTCTGGTTTAAGATTAATATTAGAATATCCATATCTAGGCTACCCTAACTCTAGGCAATTTGAGGAAACTAGTAACGAAAATTCATAATCTTATTACAGGGCGATTGATTAGGACGAGAGCCATCCATTTTCGTTCAGCTGATAGCAGAGTTAAATATCAATCACACAGTCGAGAAAGATGTAGGAAAACATATAAAGTTCTCGTTCAGAGGAAAAACTTGATGGATAAGTGAAGAACTGTAAAGTATGAACAGTGCTAAATTATGCTAAGACACTGTATCTTAATACAACTGTTTAACAGCAACTATTTACAAAACTATAATCATCCACTACGACTTAGTATATACTAAGAGAGAATCCTAATAACGTTATATATTTTAAACAGATAATATACTGTGGCATCAATTCATCGCTTTAATTTTAATATTCCTTAATTTAAATGCACAATTTTTCATAAAACCCGATAGTAAACATGGCTCGCCATATTTGTCACTTCTAATTGTAGATTATTTGGGATTAGGAATTAGGATTTAGGAAGAAATAAAAACATTCATTAATTTTATTTCATTTATTTATAATTTCAATGTTTACCATTATGCTCTGTTTACATTTCATGCAGTGAAAAGCTTCCGTTAACTCTAATTTTAGTTATGATTCTTCCAAAGAATTATTAAAGTTTAGAATATTATATGCTAACATACAAGTTATCCTTCCTTTCAGCAGGATTTTTGCTTTGCAGTGAGTTCATTTTCACAACACTAGCTGCATTTCTTCTCCCGGATTTCATACCTTATCCTTGAAAAGCATCATAAATTAAACAATGAATAAGCTTTTCTTCATTTCTGTGTTTTCTCCTTTACGAATCCGATTTTAATTTTTCTTCTAGCTTTAGCCTACTCATCTATTTCTTATTATGACATTTTTATTATCCATCATTCACGATCATTTCTGTCTGTCTGGCGAGGAAGCTAATAACAAAATTCCCATTTCAGGAAAACTAAGAAATCAACCGTAAAGAAGAAGAGAGACTGCGGATGTTAAGCCAGACCTAATTGGTCAGTTGTGTGAGATTATTTTCTATCGAGAGCTGGGATTGGTCAATATCTCGATAGCCATGTTGGACGGGAAGTTTACTGCGTGTTGTTGATCCCTCGCAAATTGTAAACATTTCTTTTATTTATTTATTTATTTAATTTATTTAATTATGAGAAATTAGGCAGATCCTAATTCCGCCTAATCGATAAAACAAACTCGACGATGAGTTAAATATATAGTGAATTAGTTGAAACGTTAGACGATAATTCTTATTTTTATTGTGGGTGGAATTGTGTAAATTAGGTTAAAAATCTAGAGATATCAAAAAAAAATTAGGTTGATATCATCATATTATTTTGGAATAATTACTTTCGGTATTGATTAATGGTAGCTGTAATGTAAGTAATGTTAGAACTTTACAATATTATTTATTAAAGTGTGAAATTCAAAAAACTTATTTGATATTGCTGTGTAATTGTAGGTCAATCGAACAGGTAACCTTTGTTAAAATGATCAAATGTTACATAATAGTCCACAGTAAATTGTAGCTCTTTGGTTAATCTTCAGACAGAAATGAAAAATTATCTACCATTCCAGTGTGTTTAAAAAAGTAATTGTTTTTTGTGTACTTGTTACAGAATTTTTCTTCTCACTTTCTTTTTAATTTTAGGCAAGGGTCTAAGGTAGGGGGTAGGGATAAGATTAGAGGTAGATCAGCCCTCCCCACCAACCAAAACCCTAATTAACAAGCCATAATTTAAAACACTAATTGAAGCAAATCGAACAATGACCACGTGCACACATTATTTTACCAGATCCGTAAGTTGTTACACATCAACCCTTCAGGGCCTACACCCATTATGCCTACTATTATACATGTAGTTCAATGTGCATTGATTGGTTTGACACACATATTATTGCTGTTTATAAGGATTTAATGTCTGTTTCCTAATTCAAATATGACAGCAGTGAAGGACCCGTCAAGTATGCGATCCTCGTTATGACACTGACTAAAGTGTCATATTTTATTGACTTGTCGTGTTAGGGTCATGGTAGGGTTTGGGGTAACGGTTCGTCAAACCTCTGGTCTCCTAGTTTTGCTCGGATTCTGGCTTCAGCTTAAGCCGCAATCGTTTAATAAATGCTATCAAATATAAATTTAAATAATAACAATGAATGAATAATATTATAATAAATAAAATATGTGGTTTTGTTGTAGATTTGATATCATAAAACATATCGGAACTAATTGATAAGGATTGTTTATGTACGAACCGGAGTATATTAATTACGTTTATACCTCAACTTACTGGACTGGATTATTCTATGCTCTTTACGAGCCCTTGACAAGTATGCTTCAGATATTTATAGTCGTGTAAATTATCAAAAGTAAAGGTATTGAGAGTTACTTTGACGTTGTGGATATTCAAACATATGCTAAATTCAGTCAGATCGTGGTATGTGAACTGGGAGCTCTAAACACTACGTTGAATTCAATACAAATGTAAGTAATAAAAATATTAATTATATTATATAGGCCTATAGTAATATTAGGCTTAACACCTGCTTCCTCATGCAAGGATGATGGCAAGGACTCATATATTTAACCTTATGTTCATTGAAAATACATATGAATGTTCTGATTGGTCACTATATTTTATTTAGAGCTGCTGATGCGTAGACTTATTATTGTTCTCGTATCATTTGAATAATGTTTCATTTTATGATATTTATTTGTGGACTTGTCTGTGGTGTGACTTGTATCAATCAAGCTCAATTAATATTATTAATGTTGCTGGTTCTATTTTGTACAAGGTTGTATTGCTATATAAAGACAATTGATCATTTTCTGCAAGATACTATACAATATTGCAGTAGTAGTTTATTGGCAACTTCATTGCGACATATGCACAATGTTACAAGCTAGAAATACACAATACATACAATAAAACGAAAGCAGATCGTAAATTAGAAGCAGATAGAGTTTGAGTCTTTCTAGTATATGGAGATTAGTAATATACGAGCTTGGTAATATCTTGTGCTTAAAGAGAACATGTCAACACTGGTCAAACATGATGCAATATATATAGACGATGCAAGATCGCGGACAATTGTCGGACATGTAACAATATTTAATAATAATAATAGCGAACATACAATGCTAACATTGGTGTTTCATTTCTTATTTAAAAGCAATGGGACACATTGAATTAAGATTTGATATTATTTTGTATCAATTATTTTTAAAAGTAATTCTTTCCTAATTGACAATTTTTGTTTCATGAAGTCTCTGGTTGTTTGTAGATAAAGAAAGAGAATCATGTTCTGGAAGTTCAACTATGCACCATCGCATGTGGATTCCTTGCTTGATAAACAGGTATTTGACTTTTTTATTCTATAGATTGTTGTTGTTGTTGTTGCTCGCCCAGGGCGTCAACCGTGTTGCTGACCTCCTCCATCTTTACCACTGGGGAAGGGAGGGGTCATCAAAGGGCATGCCGCCAGGCCTCTAGCTGCTCCGCCGGCTTAGCGACAAGTCATGTTGTGTACGTGTTGCTTTGATTTGTTTACATTGAAATAGATTGGTAGACAGATATATGAAATAGATAAATAATTGTACTGATTGTCAGGTTAGCGTTTATTTATATGGTCATGATATTGTAGATCTCTTTCTGTAGTGTACTGCCAAATAAAGCTGATCCCTGTTACATTTTTCAGACTCACAGTCTGCTATTACGCCTTCTTTGGTATTTACGTTAATAGTCATCTCTTTCAAGATATGTGCGTTTGGTTCTATTGTCAAGTTTCCATAACTTAGCGCAGAACCAGTAGACATAATATGTCTACTGGTGTATCTATATGTCAGAACCAGTAGACATAATATGTCTAGCATATAATTATGCTAGACATAATTATGTCTATGTAAACTGAATAATATCTCAATTCTAAATTTATAAACAATAAATGAACGCTATCTAGCACTTGTAGTGAAATGGTGCATAATGCATATGGTAGCCTGCTATATAGAGCCCAATATAATTTGTCTTAAAACTTTATTTGCAAAACATGACCTGATTTAATATGTACGGTACACATTGTACAATGTACAGTTGGTGAATCAACTTTGTCACGCATCCATTTCTATTCTATTTTCAGGATGTAACTCTGAAGGAATTAATGGACGAAGAGAATATCGTTCAAGAATGTAAATCAGAGAACAAGAAGCTCATCGATTTGTAAGTGATATTTTTTATTTGTTCCACTTGGGATGTCCCTGACATCGTCTTCTTACGAGAAACATTAATTCCTCATTGGTTGATTTGAATCATCTTTATTTAAATCATTCCTAGGTATACTGTTTCTTTCTTGCCTTATTCTTCCTTATAGAAGGAAAGTGTTAATGAAATAAATCGATGTGCTATTGGCTACGCAAATAATTAATAGCACATCGGTTGAGTGTCCCACTTGGGCCCCATAGGTTTACGGTTCAGATCACAGTCAGTGCCATCACTGATGGTTTTCTGCATAACTGATGTTTAAATATCTTTGGCCTTTAAATACCCACGGACGATCTGCCACTGCATACATTTAATGTACAGTTGTACACTGTAACTGAGCAGATTGGCAATAATCACAAATAAATATTTTTAGTGACTGCTTTTTGTTAACGTTTTTCAGTTTGTTGGCACCGACAAATTTCCGGGAGTTGGTAGAAATGGTGATAAATATACCCGAAGATGATGTCGAAGATCGACTGAAATACAAGTGAGTCCATTTTAATAATTGTATCATTGCAGTTGAAGACCTCTTTGATTGATCTCTCTCGCATTAAATTCATGATTAATTACACTCAAATTTATTTATTTAAATAATATTTTATGCACTTTTTTTGTGATCACGAGTTGATCACGTAAAGTCAAGACCATTGTGCAAGTCTCTCTACCTAAGCTTATATAAGACTCCATACTTGGGCCAGTTTTCTGAATATTGGCTTTGCACCTTATAAGATTCGATATTTGATAGTGATTGATTGATTGATTGATTGATTGATTGAACACAGATATGCAAACGTAGCATGTGACCTGATAACATCAGATGTCACAGCAATCACAGAGGCTCTGGTATCTAATGGAGAGCTGTTGGGGGCAATATACGGGTTTCTGGAGTGGGAACCTCCGCTCAACTGCCTTCAAGCGAGCTTCTTCAGTAAAATCATGGGCCTAATCATAGCTAGGAAGAGTGAAATGGTTAGTCCGATTGGATTATTTATTTATTATTTATTTGTATTATTGTCAGACATGATGTACTTTGTACGCACAATGCTAGTTTCTTATTTAATTGCCTTTTGTTATGTTTTTATTGTTTTATCAAACTTGTGCTTCAGGATTAAGCATACCTTTGCCTTTTGTGTGCTTCTCAATGACTGCTAGCGCAAATACACCCGCAGGGTGCTCAGCAGACCTGGAAAACCTGGAATACCTGGAAAAGTCATGGAAATTGACCTGACCTGGAAAAGTCATGGGAAAGTCATGGAATTAGAAATCTGGTCATGGAAAAAGTGGATAATTTTTCCTAAATTTTTAATCATCTCCAATAACATAAAAAATTTAGGCCTAATAGATATGAAACAAAATATACTGAAATATAAATATATGACTTATGAAGTTTGGATATGTATCATCATTCATTATATGGCTAATCATTTGGCGTATTGGTTTGGAACCTTTGTCCGTAAGTCTGTGATTCAAAGCTGTACGCTTCGACGAGCGTAATTTTTAGTAAAAATTGGTCATGAAAATTTTTTGGAAGTCATGGAAAAGTCATGGAATTTGAAGTGGTTAGGTTGCTGAGAACCCCGACCCATTACCTTCCATCTTTACAGGCGCCGATATGCACTCATGCCCATTGTCATGTAATGTTATTCTTAGTAATTGTAGCTTACTTATTTACCATGGGGACCGGAGATACTTTGTAGACTAACCTGAGAATCGTTCCCACACCACAAGTCACTGAGGAGTGAAGCACTGCTTAAGGAAGAATGAGGAGACTCAGCTCAGAAAACAACATTATCTCATAGAAAACATGGTATTCAAATTATGCGGTTATATGCAATGGACCTGCCAATAAGCAATGCACTGAGAGAGAGCTCTAGACAGAGTTTGAAAAAATCTGTCATATGTCTAAGTCGCTCTGCATTGAAAGTCCTATGAAATAATATTGTCAATGCACTATCTATATAATATGCATGACTATTCCTATAACATAACTAATATAGACCTTTAGTCACTTGGGATTAGTGGTAGCATCGTGGACTTTTAAAAATGAAGTCTTGGGTTCAACTCCTGGTAGAGCCAATAAAAACGCAAAATCTCAGACGTACAAGTTGGATCGTTGATCGCTGCATAGCGCGCGAATGCATCTTAAACAAGCATCTGATGCTTCCATACCCAATATCGTGTTAAACTACCCAATATCCTACAGGTATAACTGTACCCAATATCTCAAACCCATTATCATATCACATTAGAAATTGCTGCAATTGCTTTGTACTCAGATGGTAGAGTTTATAAAGTCCCGCAATGAGTTTGTGACGCACCTCGTGCAGCATTTAGGAACGTCCGCCATCATGGATCTCTTGCTGCGTCTAATCACATGTGTCGAACCAGCAGAGTGCAGGGCTTGCTGTATAGAGGTTAGCAAACTTACGATTAATCAATGTTAAAGTATTAAAAGTGCATCATCGGTTTATCACAGACTATTTTTTATTTTGTATTGCTAGATGTTAAATCGTCATTGTTTGATTGATTGATTCAATCCACAGACTTCTTGCCGGTGGTGATATAGCTTAGTGGCATGATGTCTGACTTTGATGTGGAAGGTTCTGGGTTCAAATCTGAGTTAATACTAAAATAATTATGGGCCTCTATAAATTTTACAATCAAAACACCCGCACCTCTGGGCACAGTGTGTAACCGGCACCTGATCAGTTAATCGCTCTTACTTGGAAGCCATTGAGGCGCCGCATTGTTGTAAAGGTGTGATTAACCAGTGACCTTTGATTGCATAACTTGTGTTACATTATTTGTATATATTATATCTATCAATGTAAAGCATAGAGATGCCTTTGCATGATTAACTATATCAAACATTAACATTTCTACAATCAAAATATACATGAACATCACATTAGTCACCGACACAAGCATTACAATTATAGTCTCTATTGGATAATCTGAAACTGCTATTATCTAATTCTAATTTTATTTTATTTTTTTTTTTTGTTTAATGTATTTGAATGTATTAACATTGTTATGTACGGTATGCATTCTAACTTGCATCATTGTGCGTATGTCATGATGATTTGTTAATGAACTACTACTATTGAGCGTCTTGTGTTAATGTTGAAACTGTGTGATTTATATTTTTTTAATGACTATTTTAATCTTTACTAGTATTTTAAACTTAATTGAATATATATCTTAAATAAATTTCTGCACTACAGTAAATGATTCATTACTATTTTCAGTGGCTGAATGAGAAAGATCTTGTTAAACTTCTTGTTCAGTGTATCGACAAATCACATTCAGCCGAGGTTCGTATCTTTAATATATTGAATCTCTCACTGTCTCGGTGCACTGCCCAACGGCAGGTCCATGGCATATAAATGTGGAGTTTGTATGCCATATTTACTTGGAGACAATTTACTTGTGAGGGGTTCCCTTAATCAGTGACTGCGCTTGTTTGCTTCTCTACAAAACAGCTTACGGTTGGTCTATTCTTATGTTTGTTATTATTGGCATTACGGTACTGTGCTTTGTATCGTATAATTCACCAGTATGTTTTATACAGAACATGCTATATGTTTATTACGCTTTTAATGTGTTTAATGTGTTTCAGAAGCACACAAACGCTGCCCAATCATTATGTGATATTATACGATTGAGTCGCGAGCAGTCTACTATAGGTATTATGATCGATGGTGATTCGTCAGCGCCTCAGTTCTCCGGTGCTCTGCTTAAATCCATAGAGTCGTAAGTAGCTGCGATGCTTATGTGTAATTATTGCCAATTTTGTTGGCCCTATTTCTTGAACTAGTGACTGTAGCAAATCACTAGTTCTTTCAGCACTAGTGACATGCTAACTTTGTGTTTTCATTGCTTGTGCTGTTGGAGACGTCCCTGATATCGTCGTCAGATTATGAACGGACGTTAAACCATATTGTATTGTATATTGTATTTTATTGGATGGCTTTACAAAATAATTAGTACTTTCGTGCTCGTATTAAAAGTAAAAAGTTTTGTTGGGGACACTGCACACCTTTTTTGCATCACCTTAGATGTCATATATTTGATAATTCTAATTGGTGAGACCAATGTACAGATTTATATGTTGACTTAATGATTTATTATTGGATTAAATTTTTGGTTCGCCTGATTGATTATTGGAATGATTGGTTAGTTGCCTGATATATTTATTGATCACCGATTACGTTATTACTGATTTACTGTTATGCTAATCGCCTAATTGATAGTTGATGGATTGGATAATTCATTAATTAACTTCTGAATTGAACAATATGATTGATTGATTTAGTTTTATTTGATTTTATATGTACAGACAGGAGACGATATCTCAGCTACTGAATCAAATGTTCGACGGTGAGCCGTGCGAGTCTGTCATCGTCAACGGTTTATACGTCATACAGACGCTACTGGAAACTAAAAAGTTTGGGTAAGTAGTTAGCATTTTATTGTTGTTGTAGCTCGCCCAGGTTGTCAGCTGTGTTGCTGATCCCCTTAATGTTTGCTACTGGGGAAGAGAGCTATTATCCAGAAGCTCCGCCACCTCACAGCTCTGTGTAACGTCAGTTCCGCACCCGAATACATGCATACCCGTCAAACACTTTTATTTGTTTTATAGAAGTTGTTCATTTTGTATTTTAATAGCTCTGCTGTATATTATAGCATACTGAATGCCCAGTAGCACTAAGGGAGCAATAGATAGTCAAGTCACGTGGTTCCATGGCTTGGCCAGCAATCGTTGTAGCAATCTAGACCACTGCAAGTCCGCGTAATGCTTTAGATCCTCTATTCCCAGTGAAAAGTATCTTCTTTGATGAACATTGCTTGATTGATTGCCTGATTAATTGACTGATTAATTATGACTGATAATTTTTTTTTACTATTCATACATTTGACAGATGACAGGACGCATCTGTTTACAAAGTTTGCCTTTTCTTAGTTTCTGTATTTTATTTTGTTTTCGCTTCTGTTTCCTCTTCATGATTCATCGTACCTTTGCCTATTGAAGAGAGCACATGGCAACCTACTAACACTGATTACACACCCTTGCCAAGGGTGCTGGGGTATTTGCTGACTGACGTGGGATTTGATCCTGCGTCACTTGAATTCCATCACTTACATCAGAGCGAAAGTTAACACCCTTACGCTTGGCGCCATTACCCCATCGTCAAAGGCAATAATTTAATTCTCTGCTTAAGTGCCAGTTTCTGAACTTCAGGTCCGGTTTTTCAAACCAATAGTTATAAAGTCATTTCATATCTTCTCCAATATAAATTGTTTGTCTGAGCAAAACTTTACTAACCAACGCCTCCATTGCTGTACCATAGATCTTAAGATCAAAATTGGCCCTTAATTAACATTATCAATAACTTGTTCGCCATATAGAAAAATAGCCATATTGATTGATTAATTAACTGTCTGATTCCTACTATTAATGGCACAAATGTAGATGCTTTTGTTGTTGACAGTGCGGATGCAGTAACTGATGCAAACGCTCTACGTAGCGACGGTGAAACATTTGACTCGACAGATGGCAGCAGTGGTGGTAAGACTGGTAAGAACTGTACGATAGAGGCAATTATTCCACGCCTGCAGGACTTCCAGAATCTACTTCATACACCTCCTAAGGTATTACTTATCTTTTCTGAACTTATAGAATTCACAATTTATTAGTTTATTAGGATTATTACTAAGTACTGCGCTTGTTGTCTTTTATAAACTTTCAGAGCTGTTGGTAGGTCTATTCTCAAAGTTGCTGGAGCCAATACCGAATACCATAATATTATTTTTTTAAATTTTAAATTTATTTCTTATTCTCAAACTATTTCACAAAACACAAACATTTGAAAACAGTAAAGCATTGAACTAAAAATATAACTGTCACTATCAAAGAGTTGTATAACTCTGTAAGATTACATGGAACTTAAGATATGGACAATTATGACATTAAACAACAAATAATAGTCCAGCATTTCTATCTGAATCCACTGTATCCCGCAGTGATGAGCCAATGAAAAATTACTTGTTAGCAGAGAAAGTACATTTGTAAATAAAGAATAACATTAAGAAACAAATAGCAATTTAAATAAAATCGTTATTATCAAATCCTATGCATGTAATAATACTTAGACTATATCTAAGAGAGGCAAATAAATAATTATTCAATAAGCTTGAATTCATTTATATTCATGAACAAAATGTTCAACCACAATCCCATGTAAGGTAGATTGATTAAGTCGAGTCAGTAACTAGGCACATCAGTCAATGAAGTAGCCTATGGGCAAAAGCATATAAAAAAGATAATTTTTAATATTTGTTAAACATAAATAAATATATTTGTGCGAAATTGATACTAACCTTGTTTAAATTAAAACCGACACTGACATTTATTAATTATTATTTCTTTGTTTTTTATTTTTATTTCTGCCAACATTACACACCGATGCCCTACACAGGTCGTTTGACGTCTCTGATGTCGTCGTCAGATGATGAAACGGACGTTAAATTCGCATTGATTGATTGAAGTAGAGACCTCCATTCATTGTTATATATTTTGTATTTATATATTACTTCTTTGTAAATAATAAGTTATTTAATGTTATATATTTGTAATCTGTTTGTTATTGTGCAGCAACACTACACGCCGATGCCCTCAACTAGTGGAGCTCTACCACAGCCATTGGGTCTAACCAGGCTTCAGGTCGTACGTCTGGTCGCCACGCTCATTCACACTAATAATCTGTCCGTAGCCACGCGGCTAGCTGAGCTAGGCACTCTAGGAACTATACTGGTTAGATATATTGTTCTTTCTTATATATATTCAGGACTAAAGATATACTCTCGACTAACGTTATTTATTTTGGCGACTGATGCAGATGCTGCAGTTAATGACAGATTGGTCTGCCCCTATTACTTCTGTGTACTTTACCCTTTCCTTTGACCCTTGACAAATTCCAGATTAGCAGAGGTCTTGCCATCAGTTGTGGCATAAGTCTAGGGCTGTATCTTTCATTTTTCAAAAACGCTTCTTAGACTTTAAGAGTGCGCTCTGTAAATGCTACTGATTGATTGATTGATTGATTAATTGATTGATTGGTTGGTATTTTTTTCATCTATCTCAACTAATTTATTGGAACACCTCTTAGAATTAATTTTACATGGATTTATCAAATAAACTAGTAAATAATAAACAATGTACTATTTAAAATTAAAATCTTCACTCGATTCTCTGTGATAGACTTCATGGCACTTTGTGGAGTAAAGCTGGGCTGCACAATGTCATAACGCATTAAGTCGATTTTTTCGATTTTGAGATAAGACCTGCATTGCATTGGAATTGTCACATTTTTACCAATATAAAATATTTCTCCATCAAGCTCAATGCAAAACAATTTTGGAATTGTTTGTTTCTAAAAATATTAAATTCAGGAAAAAGTGAGATTTGCGGAGATAAAAATCACTATTTATCCCTGCTCAATCAGCTGTGATTGTTTACACACGCGACTCTGCAACCATGGTAATATAAGCGTTAACTTATTATCAACACTGGCAAGCAGTGCATCACAAGCCTTCACAATATGTTTTTAATAACAATGTTTTGTTTAGAAATTGCATTTGAAGCACAAAAAGGATATTGTTGTCATTATTTTGTATTTTAAAACTTAGTTCTCTCTTTTTTGTGACATTAAACTATTTGAGTAAACAAGTGTGAAGTCTATTAATCACAGAAAGATTCAATAATTTAAAGAGTGCCTGTTTGTAAATTTAATAACTTTAATTGTTATAAAATGTTGGTCATGAATAAAGAGGCATTTATAATAGAAACATTTCAATAAAATAGATTAGTCTCACTAATTATTAAGATTCAGAAATAAAGAATAGGGCTACTAACAAAGCAACTCAATGATAGTTATTTCATTTCTTATTCAAAACCTGCATAGAAATTGTTCCAAATTAAAATATTTTGCCAATTTCGAGTTTTTGCTTGTTTCTCACAA
Organism: Enchytraeus norvegicus; assembly: GCA_034695365.1. Classification (NCBI taxonomy): domain Eukaryota; kingdom Metazoa; phylum Annelida; class Clitellata; order Enchytraeida; family Enchytraeidae; genus Enchytraeus; species Enchytraeus norvegicus. Next base: position 3,169 of record JAQFZF010000757.1, on the reverse strand, counting down.
TAGATGCAAGTGGACTTAATGCCTTTTGCCTCTGTACAGCCCAGCTGTAATAAACTAAACCCAAATCATTGTAACTTTGTAATTTGTAATCATTGGAATTTGTAACTTTGTAATCATTGTAAACAAACAGCAAGATGCTGCAGAGCAGAAAGTAAATAGTGGTATTTGAAAGTAAGTTTCAAATCAAGGAATTTACAAGCTACCCTAATTAATAGAATCAAATTCGTATAAATGTATTATTTATTTATGTAATATTTAGTGCACTGCAGTTCGTTCTTACAAATGGCTACTTTAGTTATGTGTTGTAAATGTTGCAGGATTTATTTTTCCGGTATTCCTGGAACAACTTTCTTCACACACAAGTAGAGAATTGTCTGATAGGTGTTATCAGCAGTCCCCTGCAGGACAGTCCACTACAGAAACAGGTACGTGGCTCCATAGATATATTCTATCAATCTCTAGTGCACTGCCAAAAAGCAGGTCCAAGGTACATATTCTGAAACACTGTCTACTATCCCGCTCAATAATGAGCACTCCTTCAATCATCAAGTTGATCCCATCAAAAAGGCCATGCCTTTACCACACCTTAAACGTAACATTTTTCTTGGGAATAAATATTCTGACTTCCGAGGTAGTTTCCCGTTGAATTCCTCAGTATGAAAATATTTGCGTTAGTTGGCTTTTACGAAACCTGATCTGTTTTCAGTTGGCCTATTCTCAAGTTTCCCGGATCCAACACGAACACGGGTACGTAGATATATTAAGGAAAGAAAAATAAACCGCCATGATGAGGCGAAAATTAAATTATTTGTGGTCATTGATATTTTTCTTTCGGTTTGAAGTATGGTTTACAATAATTGATACAGTGTTACTATGGAATGGATGCAGATGTCAACATCCAGAGCAGGTTCTGTTGCCGTTGAAACACATGCCTTTTTTGTTCTTTCTTCTACTTCCATTATTACAATACCATGGGTGGCGCTCTCTCTGTCACTCTTAGTGCACTACATAAAGAGAGGCCCATGGCATACAATTGTAGAGTTTGTATGACATATTTTCTTGGAGACAATTTTGGTTTCTTAATTATTCTTGTTACTGTTCCTAGATCATTAATACTTTTCTTCAGTTGGCATCTTTCCAGCCACAGATTGCAAGCTGAGTTTATATGATAAATATATCTGTTCTACAAAAGGAATTTGTGCATAATCTGTCAGATACAGGTCAATAAATGTAGTTTAATGATATCCAGGTATATTTGTCATTGTTTCTGCAGATATTCAATGATTACCATCTACTGGAAAGAATATCAGAGTCTTTTGACGATTATAAGCTTCAGCAGTAAGTACCTTTTTTTATTGCAATCTGATGTTAACTTAAGATGACATTTTCAAAACTGATCCAATTCATACATAAACTTTTGGGAAAATGCGAATTTTGTTGGATTTTAAGTTTCATTCATTAAGTTCCATTATAATTATTAACGGTTTTATCTTTTAAATATTAGATATTGTTAGTGTATAATTGACTTTATAGTCAAGTAGTTTAAGCCTGCATTTAATATGGACTTCCTCATCAATTGTATCGTTGTATTGTATTAAAGTTGTTGTAATTTAGTAATTACCTGTATTGTGTATTGTAATGGCCATCCGTGATAGCCTCCGTGGTCTAATGACAGCACTGCGGCCTCTGACTCATGAGGTCGAGGGTTCAAAGCCCAGTGAAGACTGCGAGTAGTAAGCCTTGGCAAGCTAAGGTACTCTCCATTGCTATAATACCATGCAATCGGTGTACATTTATCAAGACACGCTCTACTGACTGCGCTAGCGAGTCGAATTTGAAAACGAATGCAGGCTATCTTGCCATCTGGCGAGATCAGTAGCATACGCTATTATTATAATGGCTTTATCATTTGTTATTAAAATCTGTTCTATACAGTGCTCTGCCAGATGGCAGGTCCAAGGTACGAATTCATAAAGTCTTCAATCTTCATGCTCACTCACTAATGAGCCCATGATCAAACCAACAAATTTATCCCATCACAAATACCTTACCCCACTCACACGTAAATTGATACAATGTACAACAAGATAATACGAGTTTAACGTCCGTTTCATCATCTGACGATAATATCAGGGACGTCAAATGAAGGAAAGTTACAGCTTATGAGGTGTTATTACAATTCACATAAAAATAATATTTGGCTTTTTAAATTTAGTTTTTCATGTTATCTTTTGTTTACACAGAAGCGACGCAGCGCGCCCCCGCCACGGTTATTTTGGTCACCTGACCCGGTTAGCCAATCATCTGGTGGGTAGCGTTGACCCCACAGGAGACCCTGCAGCCGCCATTGTGGCCCCCGAGACACCCGGGGGAGGGGCGCTGAATAAAGTCGTCAGTGGTACGTAATAAATAACGTAATATTTTACTATATTTATTTTAGCAAGTAAAAAATATTCATACTCAGAATACAGCATTAGACACAGAGCTGATCCCCAACTAAGGGATACAGCACACAGGTGACAAACTTTTGTAATTTACTAAAGGTGAGATCGTCACTCTTCACAGATACGATAGTATCATTGGACGTCAGACCTGTGTTTAACTTCGCAACCTTCGGTAGTAGTCACTTACAAGCTCCTAATTGCTTCCAATTGATTGACCCGCAAAGGGATGGATGGCCTGTTTGTACATCCGAGATACTTCTCTCTGATTGACTCGACCGGGAGTCGAACCCGGACCTTATGCGCATTATTCTACACAAATTAGCCGACGCGATAACAAATGAACCACAGAGTCGTACTGTTAATTTTATTCCATTAATTTATTATATTAAAATTTTCTGGACTAATTCTCAACCGAAATATAATATTGTGCTTTGCGTGCTTTGTATACCTTTTTTTGCCAATTTATCATATATCACACTGTATTTATGAATTGTTGAATTGTATTTATTATTGTATGAATTGAATAACAGACGATGAATTTTTTGTTCTTAACAGTAGTAGCAGTTTATTAACGAATCATCATGACAGACGCACGATGATTCAAATTAGAATGCATACATAGCAACAACAATACATACAAATGACCTGACAATCATATAATCCGAAGTTTCAGTTTATTCATTTATTTCAACATTACAATCATATAATCCGAAGTTTCAGTTTAT
>JAQFZF010000756.1:0-16096 GCA_034695365.1 Enchytraeus norvegicus | reverse complement strand
TTGGGCCCATAGTCTCCATGGCCACCGGAATCACCTCATACCCACTGGCTAGGTCTCGATATTTATCCAGTTTTCTGAAAAATCAATTAATCAATCAGTCAGTCAACCAACCAACCAACCAATAAATCGATCATCATTCCTGGAGCAACAGTCACTGTATGATTGTAACACTTTATGTACAGAATATCACTCAATCAATCAATCAATCACACAATCAATCAGTCAGTCAGTCAGTCAGTAAGTCTACTAACCAACCAACCAACCAATCAATCAGCATTCCTGAAGCAACCGTCACTATGATTGTAACACTTTATGTACATTATGCCACTCGATCAATCAACAATTAAACAATCAAGCAATCAGTCAGTCAGTCAGTCAATCAATCAATCAATCAATCAACATTCCTGGAGCTACCGTCACTGTATGATGCACAATGATATATTATGTCATTTATTAAAAGATCGATATCAATAAAGAGAAAAAAAATTAAAGTTAGAGGACAGTCATATTTATATGTATAATTTATATTTATCATATATAGTTTAATATATATACTTTACTTTAAATAATAGCGGTTCGTTATTGTGAATTATTGGACATTCTTCCTGGCTATATTTTGGCCTTAAATCGAGTAATTATAGTTTAGTTTGTATTGTAATTGGATTTTCTGTGACTTTATTCTGCAAAATGTTGCCATGGACCACGGTAGCACTGTAATTGTTGCTGTCTTTCTTGTTTCAGGTTCGAGTCATCATAAATGGTACAGATGCTAATGGTCCGACGTTTGATCCAAATCCTAGTTTGAAGGATTTCTGTCATGGCAGCGGCAAGCAAGCCAAGACGGGTTGGTATTTTAACAATTTAAGTAACTGTTCAACTCTACGATATTAAGGCCCGGTTTACAATCGAAATTTAACCCTAACTTGCTGAATTTTATATCGATGACAAAGTTAAATGTGGTGTTGCTTAGTATTGTTTACATTATAAAAAATTAACATTTTCATCATGTTAAATCCAGCAATTGATGATTACATTTCTAGTGTAAACCGGTACAAAGTGAATTTTTGACGTCATCATATATTTATCATCAGCAATCTTGTTATCCTTGCTAAGACAGAATAAAACAATTAATTACCTGTAAGTATTCTGTGTTTGTGGACTAGTTGGTGACTGCTTCAGATGATTGCGCAGGTAAATTGGCATATGATCGTAATGGATCGAAAATGAGGCCGGCGACCTTGCTGCTAGATTAATGAAAATTGTCACCTGTGTGTTGAAAGCGCTTAGAAACGGGAGCAGCTCCACATTAGGAGTCAATGTTGACTCGGTCGTACCTTTACCTTAACTATGTGTTAGATATCAGAGATTTTGCGATGAGATATTGTTAATATTTTTCCTTTAAAAGATTTATGATAAAATTTTTCATAAATTGAATTCATGTAAAAATCAATAACTGAAATCTAATTTTAAAATTTTCTCTACAAATAATCCCAAGCGTAATTATGTAGTGCGGCTAAAGTCTAAAGGTTTTTGTAAATGATAAATGTGTCTAAAGACTAATAATAATAGAAATAAATAAAATAAAATAATTATACTTCGACTCGCGAGCTTCAGAAACAGCTTAACTGCGGCTAGCCGGTTGATCAGAATGGCAGACTGGCAGTCCTCGAATATTGTGTTATTCATATTATCTATAGGTAGATTATATAATTATTTGTAGTATCTAAAAGTATATTGCATTATTTTTAGGTATATTGGACATCACTGGCTTCAATATTCGAGTCATACAGTTTATCGCTGGTGATTGCGACTCACCTGAATATCGTAATCATACGTTCAGCATAGATTCAGTACGATTCACTCCGCCCTATAGCACTACCGACCAGCCTACCCCCCAGTCCTTCACTGTTGACCCCCTCACTGGGTGGGTCCTCACCGGAGAGACCTCCTATAGGAAGTACACGGACGGGATCTTTACCATGACGATCAGAGTAACAGACAGTCAGGGTCGTTTCGATACAGCGCAATTAACCGTTAGTGATTAGTCTTATAAATTGATGAATTCTTTGCGTTTAATTAATTATTTATATTTTATGGATTACATTCATGTTTGGTTAAATTAATATGAATTGATTTACATACAGCTTATTAGCAAGGAATTTCTTACAGCTAATAATAAATACCGATGAATAATACAAATAACACTCCTGAAACCAATTTGCAATCGGTTGAGTGTCCGACTCAGGTTCCATTGGTTCACTGTTCGAATCCCAGGGATCACAGTTACATAAGTAGCTGTTGAGCTGCGAAACTGACGTTTAATTCGGTATTATCCTTTAGGTATCCTTATATGCTTAAACATACGTCTCTATAGCTCGGTTGGCTAGCGCGTCGGCCAGTTTGTGCCGACTGTAGCGCATGAGATCCGGGTTTCGATTCCCGGTCGAGCAATCAGCGAGTAAAATCTCGGATGTACAACGGGCCAGCCAAACCGTCCATCCCTCTGGGGGGTCGGTTAATTGGAAGCAATTAGTACGCAGTAGGTGACTGCTTCGGAAGATTGCGAAGGTTACCACAGGTCTGGTGTATATGATCCAATTAGCAAAATTGGATTGTATAGAGTCACTCTGAGTGGGGCTGGCGACATCACCGTCGGATTAATGACTATGTCACCTGTGTGCTGCAATCGCACAGGATCGGGATCAGTTCCGCGCCTACGTTCAGTAACGAATATGGCACACAACCTTTACCTTTTTATTTATATAATCAAATTGGTCGCATGCCACTTTGCCACTGTCCTGACAAAATCACTCCTGAAAACAGCATAGACTAAGTTCACACGAATATTCTTAGAAACGAAAATACTTTATTAATTAAGCGGTATAATGAATTTCATACATCTATAACCTGTAGAGAAAGACAAATTAGAAATATTATCTAATGTTGTAATTAAGCAATCGTTGTCACTGGCAATGAACGCAAAGGGTTATTTCGGTCAGCATGTTACAAGATTGCACCGCATTCCATAGATTTTAGTAATTTTTGACATAGATAAAATGAAATGAAATTAATTAGAAAATGTGTAATTGTCCTCAAAATTAGTCCCAACTCATCCCCAAGCCCTAACCCTAACCCTAACATAGACAAAAATGGTAAAAACTAAAGAAAAGGAAACTATGAAATTGAAAAAATTATAGAATGGGGTGCAAATCAGAACGATGCATTCGGTCAGCCATTATAACAAGCAACTCTAATCCATGGAACTGAATCAAATACAAGTTGTGTTCATCAGACTCGTCGGGGACCCTTTAATTGTTCTAGACTCGATTAGTCATGGACCACCCCAATGACCTTTGGGTGACGGACCCCCCCCCCCCACCACAGTGGCCGAAATCAAGGTTAAATTTAGGATTTTATTTTTTATAACCCTCTCTCCCAATAACTTTTCGACGGGCCAAAACAATTTTATAAGTACTTCGAGCCCTGAGATCCTTGGCCATTAAGTTCTTAACAAAAGAGTAGATGACATTTCCACTAATTACATAAGCACTATCACGTTATCATGGCTGAACAAATAACGTATCGGTTGCAGCGTCTCGACCAGGCTCCATCGATGCTCAGGTTCGAATCCCATCTCTTCCGTCACTGATGACGTCCAAGACATCGCCTTCAGGTGAGGAACCGGACGCCAAATCCTCATAGTATTGTATTGTATTGAATTGATAGCGACTGTCTCGAGAATGATGAGATTGAATGAAATGCAGCAGTTAACATATACAATACAATACAATACAATGAGAATTTAACGTCCGGTTCCTCACCCGAAGGCGATGTCAGGGACGTCTCAAGTAGACTGTGCAACTGCAAGCAGTTCTATACCACCAGAACACACTTGCCAATACATAGAACAGTTATACACCAATAATAATAATATTTATTTTAAATGCTTTTTATACTCCTTAGTTAAACGTTCCATTTTATTCAAATCTTTAGCTCAGGGTCGCTTTCCACCCAGGGTACTAAATAAACCAATTACAGTAATAATAAAAGTAAATAGAAATCAATTCAGCTGAATTATACCAAAACATCAATCAATCAATCAATCAATCCATCAGAAGCTTTATATAGCGCACTCTTAACTAAATGTCTCAGAAGAGAAGCGCTTTTGTACAGTGAGTATCCTAACCTACCATATGCCACAGCCGATATGGCAGAACCTCTGCAAATCTGGAATTTGAGGGACCAAGAGGTAAAGTACACAGAAGTGATGGCGCTGACCACTCATCCCTTCACTGCATCATCTGCGTTAGTCGCCTCTTGTGACACGTGCAGTTTTCGGTTGGTCTAAATTCTCGAATTGCCGGAACCAACACGGGCAAAACATACTAAGTAATACCGTCACATTAGCATTGTATAAAAAATATAATTTAAAAGCATCATGCATTACAATTTTTAATATAAAAGCCATAAAATAATATAAAAGAACATCAAAGTGTATCCATATAACTACTCAGAAGCAAATAAATAACAATAATTAAGTTGACATACTGAAACAGAAGTTGAAAAATGAAATAGTCAAATTATCAAAATATGTTTCAAAGATATAAATAATTATTTCTTTGTATTAAATAAACACATCATTTATCATATCGCTTAAAAGTTTATCAATGATCAATAAATCAATCAATCAGGATTTTTATGTCTGGTTTCTCACCCAAAGGCGACGTGATGAGCAACTAATATGTGCTAAACAAATTACATCTTACATTAAATCAGTTTATAATACAATGCAGACCTAAGACAGTATGCCAGATATGCTAGTGACTTTGCTATCCTTTTTCACCGGACCATAATCCGGGAAAAATGCATAAAAGTGTGTGGACCTAAATACTGGGACTCTGTTCCTGATGACATCAAAACCGTACCAACGGAAGTTACTTTTAAATGTAAACTTCGTTGTTCAATTATTTATAAATATAGTAGTATTAATATGTTAACGAATGTTCAATTTAATTTTTATTTTCATTTATCTCATTACTGCTTGACTAAGTGAACATTGTTTTGTGCAATTAGCCACCTAGATATACTGGCTAATTTGATGTATAACGGCAATTGTAATTGATAGTTTGTAAACAATATAACTTATAGGGTTGTCTAACCCTTTTTGATGTCTAATTAAAAAGAAAAAGACGAAAAAAGACAGATGAAACCACATTGCCACTAGCGAGAAAAATTATGTTCTTTTGACACTGGTTTTTATTTAATCGTTCAGAATGATCCAGCGAATAATAAAGAAAAGTTAACTTTAAACTGGCTTGTGTAATTATAATGGGAGATAGGAAGAATTGCTGGATCTTTACTAGTTAATAATAAATTTTTGCCTTGGACCTGCCACGCGGCAGACCACTATATATATAGATAGATGAAGTTTTATTTACTTACTGAGTTTTAATTCCCTTCTCAGCATTTCTTAACCCGGGCAATGGCGGGCACCCCAGCTAGTAAGTTAATAAAGCACATACACAGAGCTGCAACATGCAGAAACATCACACAGCGCTTTACATAACAAAGCAACGATTAAACTAGCGAGTTTTGAATTTTGACTTGAAATGAAAGAAAGAAATTATTTTGAAAATCGGCAAATTCTATAACGTTTATATTCCCATACCCAAACTAGTAGTCACGACTATTAACATGTAATTTCTTTAACATCGACTTTTAGTCATCGAAATACAAGTAAATAGGCAGTATTCATCAGGATTTATATGAATGTAATTAATTTAACTTAGGATTAAGACATGACACATGCTGAAAATCTGCTTAGAATTGCAATCAATCCTGTCGCTATTCGGTAGGATGTTCAACTTTGGGCCAGGGGGATTACGGTTCACTGACCAGTGTAGGTTTTCCAGGGGTTGTCGTCTCTGTAAGCTGATTGGATTTGTAATTACAATGCCACGAATAAAGCCAGGATTAGATATATTGTAGAACTCCAATCCAGCCAAACAATATATTTCCTACAGGAGGCTGCTTTACTCTTCATTGGTTAGAGAAACAGTAATTGCGCAAAGCTATAATGCACACTCTGAACGTACAATTTAGTCGAATTTGGAAATGAATTTTCGCTTTCCTTCCAGATGGCTGAGTTCAATAGAATGGGCTACATAATAAAGCGCATAGTAATATTCCCGGTAACTCGTCCATCCATTGATGGTCATATCCTATATCATAATTCTCTTACCCCGTTACGCGTTACGTTTCTTGTACAATTTCTGACCCGTAGAGTATTGTAGGCCTGCGGGCGTGGCTTATATCGAAGCCGTCAGAGTATTATAGGCCGTGGCTAATTGTTGTTTGACTGCTGGTTCTTGGTCACTTACTGTGTGGGCCATTGAGTGATGTGAAATGTGCTAATTGTTAGCTAATTATTGTCTGTCTGCTGGTTCTGGATCACTAACTGTGTGGGCTATAGTCTGATGTACAATGTTCTGTAGAGAGCCTTTTTAAGGCTTTTACTACTAGTAATGAATAAAATACTAAAACCAAATTTAAGTCATTTTCGCGGCTAGGAGGCTACATATGTGACGGGTGAGCCCTGAAATTTGAATCGAGAGCCTATGGAACCCGAGTCGAACACTCACCCAACTGCACATTTCACTCAAGCTACATCATTTCAAGCAGACATATAAATTATGTCATTACATACACACATAATAGTAATAATAATACAGATTTAACGTCTGTTTCCTAATTTAAGGATGATGTCAGGGACGTCGTATAATTATTCTTAAGAGTATTTCATTTTAACATCGTCAGAATAATTGGGAAACATTCAACAAGACAGCAATATTTATATTCCATATCATAAGCAGTTAATATTATTTCCTATACCACATTTCGCCCGAGCACTAACTATTCAATACCAATTTTAACGTCGGTTTCATGTTCTGAGGATGATATCAGGGAAGTAATTTGTGCCCAGTTACAATCAACATCTATTGGCAAGGAATGTAGAGGCCTAGCATTCATAGCAGCCAGTGGCGTCTACCAATGGAGACGTTGTGAGATCGATCTCCCTGGGAAAAACTGGCGGGGTATGAAAACCCCCCCATTTTCATGGATTCTGGGGGGTTTGAACCACCCCCCCCCAGAATCTTCCATTACAACTGGGGGACGGGGGGGTTAGACGCCACTGCTAGCAGCTAGAAAATACACTTACACAACACACATACTTATCTCAAAGACCACTCAATAAGTTTAATTAGTTCAATAGTTCAAACTATGCTAACCATATACAGTGGGTTATTGATTTTCAATCAAATAGAAATTTAAAACAGAATGAAATTCACTCATAAATGAAATTAGCTAAGGAAATATTATATTTTGCCTCTACAATTTGAAGAAAGTGTATCGATCAGTGGTAAACATATACCACTGATTGATAATATAAGGGAGCAGGGGGGGGTTATGGCTGAGTGGTTAGAGCGTCGGCCTCAGAAGCAAGAAGATCTGGGATCGATCCCAGGTCAGGTCAACAAGAATGACCCCAGGTGTCTGGTAGGTTAGTGGATATCGGCACTTGCGGCATTGTGTTCTCTAAACGACAATGATACGTCAAATCATGGACAGAGCAAGAAAAAAAAAAGCAACAAAGAAAGAAAACCTTGTAATCTGTCGAATACACGAATACCAATAAAAAATAAAACTATATAATGCAACCCATAGAAATTTAAAACATGAAATCTATGAAACTAAGCTACCCATATCCGGATAATAGAGATTACGATTCGTGCTTAGTACTATATAATCAAATAGATGAGCTTGAGTTTTTGAATGCGGCAACATTAAACTATATAATATTCAGTTATTATTATTGTTCTTCAATATTTCTCACAATCGATTACTATTGCACTTTCTTGTTTAATTGGTTGAAAATTAGTAAAATGTTTGTTTACTGCTTACGACGACGTAATAAAATGGAGAAGCCTGTAGTTCTTGATTCCTAATGAAATGTCCTAGAAATATGATGCAAAGTTTACCGCCAGCGGCTGTCACATAATAATCGCATTCTGAAATGGTAGAGCTGCTATAGGTTGAAGGATAATAAAACTACTAGAATAGATATAATATTATTGATGAATTGCGCCTATAAATTTCTCAAACTACTCTATGTTGTACATTATTTGCTTCATTGCTATCGTAACTAATCAGGATTTCTGTTCAATTTAAAAGAGAAAAACAAAGTGATCAAAATTTTATGATACCATAATTATACGCTTGGGATAATTATATAAACGTCATTATAACATGAAATGATAGATACCATTATCCAGAAACCCAAGCTGAATTCTTCTCAATTAGTCACAACTGGCACATTTAACACTAAATAAATACAATACTGCAAAACATGCTCAGCAATAGCTGCTTGGATTGGCCGCTATAAATACAAGGTGGAAAATCCAGTGGAAATACCAGTGTAAATCACATTCTGCTAATATTAACACATGCTGAGGAAAAAACTCATTTGGCCTTTGCTAACACCTGCAAAGAATAGTAAGCCCCACCCTACAATGTTAAAGCCACCAGTTTCACTACCCGAAGACACTACTACAGACGTAAGAACCTAAGATTTGAACTGTACATCTATTGATCCACAATTAGAAACTGAACCGATTCGCAATGCGACTCAATCAATTTTACTTTTAAGAAGTGGAAACCCTATTCTGCTAATGTCAACACATGCCGGTAGTGGAAATACCCATTACGTTTCTGTCATCACCTGCAAGGCGCAAAAATTCCATTCTTTAAATGTGAAAAACATTTAAAATGTTCCATTCCAATGCTAACACCTGCTGGATGTGGAGAAGAATGGAAATCCCCACTGGGAATTTGCTGGTGTTTTAGGCGATGAGTTATTATACATGTAATCAGGTTCATCTGGATTGTAGCCTCGATCTCGATTCAAAGTTGGTTCAGACATGCTGCGATGAACTCGGGGAAGGTTACGTACTACACCCTCCAGACATGTCAGTATCTGTATCAATCAATCAATCAATCAATCAATCAATCAATCCGTCAATCAATCAATCATTCATTCAGTGTTGGTTCAGACATACTGCGATGAACTCGGGGAAGGTTGCGTACTACGCCCTCCAGACATGTCAGTATCTGTATCAAGCAATCAATCAATCAATCAATCAGTCAGTCAGTCATTCAATCAATCAAAAATTGGCCAGTCAGCAAATTAATCCATCAATAAACAAAAATATTATCATATCTAAATTAAAACATATGAACTGCTACTGTATATAGCAATGCTAAAATAATTATTTAGTAAGCTTGTCAAGAACGCAATTAGAGCGCTACTGTCATCAACGACAACATTGAGCCCTATTACGCGATAGTCGATCCGAAAGGAGATCAAATAAAATGTTCACTTTCTATCTTTCTGCATCATTACAATGCACAAGAGCACAAGCTAGCGTATTAACAAAGAATTTCTTGCCTGAACAATTGCAAAACCATATGATAATTATAATTGAATATATATTACTATAAATATATCTTTCTCACTAGATGGTAAGAACAATAGCAACCTCCAAATAAATATCATTAAAATCTTCAAAGACACATTTAGAGTCGGCTTCGTGGCCCGGACTCAACAGTGACGAGCGTGCTCTGGGATTTTTTCTTTATTTTCTTTATTAGGCACCAAAAAGGGTTAGACAACCCTGCGAGAATCACTGTTCATACAATATACGAGCATAAAATAAATAATCAAACGTTTTCAAACAGCAACTCTTGGTGACTAATTAACAATGAACAATAATCTGTAGAATTTGAACTGAGCATCTGCGGCACCTGGGTGAAGGTAAAAATACCAATACGACACTGGCTCTTCCACTTACCTTATTAAACAAAGGTCGTTCCTCTGGGTCGTATTTGATGCAGTCCATTAGGAGCTGTCTGAAGCCCTTGGGACAATCTGTGCGCACCACTGACGTGTCTGGCTTCATATAACCCTTACCAACCATGAACAGGATCTGTTGCAAATACAATAGAAATACAATATGAATACGAATAAGTCTAACATGATTCTTTTAATGGCAACAAAAATAATAATAATTCCTATTTCTTTGTTCCTATCTTTACATGTTAAATATCTTCAAAATCTTAGTTCTTCGGGCAATCTCAAGACCAAAAACTTGCCCCAACTTAGTTTAATCCTGGCTTTCTTGCCAAAATAGCATTTCATGTGAATTTAGTTAATGCATTGATGCGTAATGACTAATGAATAAAATTACATTAAGATGGTAGAAATTTTTTTTATGTCTTCGCACAAGTCAGATGCACTTGCTTACATGGTTTCCTTTCTTAGTTGCTTTTTTTGGTATTTTGTTGTAGTCATCCTTCCCACTGGTTAATCGTATCTATGGCGTAAAAAGCGCACTAATGCAGCAAGCACAGATACACAAATTAACCAGTACCATTGGCGTTATATTATTCATGTAGTCTGACCATGGTTTGAACCCATGACTCTTCAATCACCTTACGCTTGGGCGTACGACGCTAACCACTAGACTACTGCCAGAGGCATGCAGAGCTGATAGCTAAAGTATACAGAAAGCTACATACCTGATCTTTGTTACTGATATGAGAGTAGGGAAGATTATTTGTCATGAGCTCGTAGAGGACGATGCCATATGCGTAAACGTCTGATTTAAATGTGTACGGGTTCTCCTCCTTCATTCTTATCACCTCGGGAGACTGCATAACATGCATACATACATAGTTAATAGTTATACATAAAATACATAAATACATACACATACATGCACAAATGTGTAAGGATTCTCCTCCTTCATTCGTATTACCTCGAGAGACTGTATTAAACACATGCACACACACATAGTTATAAATACATAGCCACATGCATACACATACAATGCAATCATACATATCTACATACATACACATACATGCCTACATACATACATAGAAGCACACATACATACCTCCGGAGAGTGTGTCAAACACATACACAGTTATTACACACGTATATAAATTTATACTTAATTATAAAAAATTACATATAAAGAAAATGTATCATATACATAGATACATACATAATACATACAAGCACACATACATACACTTACACATACTACACTAATATACAGGGTGGAGCATAGAATAGTACAGTTTAGTACAGAGTACCAAGCAGGAGTTTGTCAACGAATGAAAGCAATCAAAATTCAAGGAGCCAAATTTTAAAAATTTGGTACATATTTGGTACATTTGGTAAATTGGTACATATAAATATATATAGGACTGAAGAACATAGTACAAAGATAACATAAAGTTAACATACAGTTAATATAGAGAAAAATGTGTGTAACATGCTATAAATTATAATACCATCCAGAGTAGGGAGCCAGTTGGCTGCTGGAATTGATGTGAACCACTCCATCGTACCTTGACCGTTGCTAACCCAAAGTCACCAATCTTCACACAATAGTTCTCTGTTAGAAATATATCTGGAAGTTGTTTAAGTTAAGTAGAAAGTAATCATCACTGACAAACTTTTACACAAGAAATACTTAACTAAGTCTTAGAAGCGCTAATGAACAGTGAAGAAAAAAATTAACCTAGCCTGCCACAGATCACAACCGAGGTGGCAGGACCTCTACTGGTCTGGATTTTTAGCATACAGACAAGTCATGGCATAGACCACTTTGCCCGTCACTGTATCATCTGCATTAGTCAATAATAGTCACCTTTTGCGAACACGTGTAGTTTTCGGCTGGTCAATATTCTTACGATTCCCAAAACCAACACAGGAAAGTAACAGTGATAGAATGCATGCTAACAATAATATAAAACAGATCTACACTACTTGTAGTATCAGTCAGTCATATTGGCTCACAGGCCTATTGAGTAGATCCCAACCTAAACAATAGGCCTTCTCAAGTAAAAGCAGTACAGGCTTGACGAAGTTGCCACTGTAAAATACACGCAGCATGACGCTATCTATTCTGGCAGTGCAATACCAAATGCCAGTTCCAGGGTACATATTCAGAAACACAGTCTGCTATCACGCTCATCAAAGAGCACCACATCGATCATCAAGTTGATCCCATCAAAAAGGCTACAGCTTTACCACACCCAACATGCAAGCTTTTGTCTTGGGAATATATATTGTGACTTCCTTCCGAGCTGGTTACCCATTGCCTTCCTCAGTATGAAAATATCTGTGTTAGTCGGCTTTACGAAACATGTGCAGTTTTCAGTTGGTCTATTCCCAAGTATCCCGGATCCAACACGGGCACATGATGCTATGAAAACTCCTTAATTGGTTGGAGTACATGTAGAATGCCGCTTAAAAGGAATTGATTGGTTGGTTGTGCAATAGGGAAACCTTTTCTAAAAAAATAATTATATTGATATTGCTCGAATAAATAAAGGATACTATTTGACTTCAAGTCCCGATGAATGATATCTTTGGCGTGCATGTAGCTGAAACATATAACAACATTATTTATTTGTACCTCATATACAAAACTGCTATGCTAAGCAATAATTGTAAGCTGATAGCAAATAAAAATGCACAAATGTTACTGATCGGGTTTTAGCGGACACTGCTATATATACTTTCGTTGCTAATGATAATACTACCATTCTAAAACAACTAACAAAGTTCTAACAAATAATATATGACAAAAGCACTTGGTGTTCTATGCCTCACCCTGTATATCAAAATATGAGACAATACATATTACATACAATATACAATAGTATAGTGTATAGCATACATACACTATACAATACAACTATACATATCATAATTCATCTCGTCTAAAATTCTACATGAATTAAAGATGTCAGGGACGGCCCTGATGTTTTCGTCAGATGAAACGGACGATAAATTCACATTGATTGAAATAAAGTCACGTACTCCATGCCCTGAGCAGTTTGTCGAGATATATCGATGAGTCTGTACAGTGTACATGTCATACTTCTCCTCATCAACGTGAATGTGTCAGTGATGTCAGGGACGACCCTGATGTCTGCATCAGATAAACTGACTTTAATTCACATTGAATGATAGAAAGCAACATATTTCATGCCCTGTCCAGCCATACGAGCTATATTTATGAGATGAAACGGATGTTAAATTCACACTAATTGATAAAAGGCGAAAGCCGAATTAAATGTCAGGTTCGAGGCCCGATGGCTACATTAGTGACGAATCCTGTGATTCGAACACAGATCTATTGATTCGCAGTCCAGTCGCTTAACCGTTACGCAACCGGCTCTTGCCAGAAAGCTTGATAGAAAGAGAGCAACATACTCCATGCCCTGAGCAGTTTGTCGAGATATATCGATGAGTCTGTACATGTCGTACTTCTTCTCATCAACGTGAATGTGTTTATAGAGACTGGAGCCCTCACACCACTGGGTGATAATAGAGAGCTGGTGCGATGAAGTACAACCCATAAATAGCAAGATGTTCACGTGTCGCGTTTTCCTACAACAAACAAACAATCAATCAATCAATATGTCTCCACCAAAAAATAATCACTAACAATTTTACCAATCAGTCAATAACATTTAAAAAATAAATACATTATTATAATTATTAGGTATAAATTATAATGCATAAAGTCCATTCCATCATCCTACGACAACAGAGACTATAACCGAGTGCTACCATCAACTATGACAAACTCGAGATTAAAGGACATAAGCTCAGTAAGATAAGAGGCTTTTCCGTAAATGGAGAATTTTAAAAGTCAGTTAAGCTACTCATTTTTTAAGCACTACCTAAGCTGCGAAGCATACATACCGTAGCACGGCGACTTCGTTTTTGAAGGCCTGTAGTTGTTCTTTCGTTGGCTCTTTGACATTAAGCCGCTTGATGGCCACTGGTCCATGCCAGTTGCCCCTGAATACCGTGCCAAATGAGCCAGAGCCTATCCTGGGCCCTACTTCTATCTCACTGTCTGGTATCTCCCATTCCTCGTTGGAATCTCTCCGAGATCTCTTAAAAAATAATGCAAAATTTTATCACATAAAATGTTATCAACAGAATGCCATTTGAATATTGATTTAAGAATACTGTTGTTTAAAGCTCTCTACTAGAAAGACTGAAACTCACTATATCTGCTTCTAATTTATGTTCTTTTATCATTATAATGTAATTGTACAAGATTATTGTGTATTTCTAGCTTGCAACATTGTGTGAATGTCATGATGAAGTTGCTAATAAACTACTGTTACTATAAATAGAGAAAAATAAATAATAATAACAATATTTTAGTCATAATTCCTAACATCCATATATCAAATTCTTCTTTTCAACATCATCTGGTTTATTACATAATGGTTGGTAGTTAGTCGGTGTGTCATAACTATGATTTGCGACTACCAAATAAATCAACCAACGACTAGCACTTTCGCCAATCTACATTAGGCTCAAGACGTAGTACAATGTGTTGAGTAACTGAACTCATAGGACTTATAATATGATCCTAATCTCACTGTCAATATAATTGAAACATGCATCCATTATTGCTAATCGAAAATATAAGAGACGTTTCTGTAAATATTTATTTGGCACAGTCTCTGATTGTATCCACGTGTTACGTTAAACTTTGCTTTGGCTTTACAAACGATTCAATTAGATATAAACTCACAATGTTTTTCTTCTCGTTGTCGGCTGACCTCGCACGAGGGGGTCGTAACTTGGCGGTATTTGTGGGTGAGGTGTGAGCACTGTGCGAGTATTTGGGGGGGCTGGGCCCTGGGCTGGTGGCCTCCTCAGCCCCCAATGTCATCACTGTATAATACAACATAATACTATTTTATTTTATGTTAATATGATACATTTAATATCAATAAATCAATTAATGAAGATTTAATGTCCAAATCCTCACCAGATGGAAATGCAACTACAGACAGACAACTTCGAACCACCAGAACACTTCTGCAAATGCATAAGCCAAAGAGAAAGTGCTCAATAATAATTATAATATTTAATATTAGACATTTTAAACAAATATTATTTCAATATATTTACAATAGTTTGATGTGAATTTCACATTCCTCCAGTTCCTATTGCTAAGAATCACATGCTTGAGACGTCTCTGACATCGCCTTCAGGTGAGGACCAGACGTTAAATCCTCATTGATTGACATAGCAAATTTACATGCTTCACATCACATATATATATACATGTACTACAGGGTTCACATAGAGAATAAATGAACCCGAATTTCACATAAGGGTTAACATAAGAATATGTTCACATAGAAGAAATTTTATATGGATATGGAGTTATGGACCACATTGCTTGTCTGCATAACTCAGCTAGTACCATTATAACGGGTTTAAAGGCTCTTTCTTCATTAAAGGACGATGTCATGGATGTTATTATGTGATGATAATAATCATATAAATTCATCAGGAAAATTGCAAAATAAATTCAAATTCAATACTTTTTTTTACATACATTCAATTTTAAAACTAGAAATACATACCAACAGAGGGCAGAGGCGCAAATGGCATTCGAGAGTCCTGTAGATTTAGACAAAATATAGTCATGTAAATATGTTATTACAACGATACACATACTAAAAATAATATAAATTATATCTCTTTATTGCTACAAGTGGTAAAGGAGAGGTTCTGTGGTGAAATCACAGCGCTGCAGCCTCTGAATTACGAGGTTGTGGGTTCAATGTCCAGTTTTTAGAACAAATTTGAGTTGCAAGCCTCAAGCAAGCTGCTTTACACTTCATTGCTATAATGGCAGAAATCGATGTAATCATTTAAAATAGTTGATAAATGGTAACTTATGAACTTTTTCAATTAATTACTATTTAGCTTTATGCGTTTATACCATAGTATCCTCTCTTCTAGCATTAGAACGTAGTCAGCTCATAGGTTTTGATTGTTTGTAGGTGTAGATTTAACGTCAAGCTTCGGGCTTCCCTTTTAGACTAAGCTCATAGGTCTCTTTGAAACTCTTTAATTTAGGCTGAAACTCTCTCTTTTCTAACTAATTATTTCTAACTAATTATTGTGTTATTTCGA
>JAQFZF010000755.1:0-16098 GCA_034695365.1 Enchytraeus norvegicus | reverse complement strand
AATCGTGCATTAAATTGTATAACATTTTGCCCTCTTTAAGCGTGCAAGATGCCCTTTTTAATAAAATCCCCAGCAGTGAAAATTCATTAATAAATGCATTGTTATTGACTCTCTATTTATCTGTGAGAATCTTAGCGAATAAAACTAACTGACATAGCTAATTACCGTTTGTTACGGTTTCCGCGTTAAATTAGACAAAGTAACATCGTAGCCTATTTGCTAAGTGCGTCCGAAAGACAGTTTGTGGGCAAAAGCGATACCAATCAATAACTTCTACATAATAATGCTGCCAGTGGCCACCTCGACCTACATGACCGTTGCACTCATTTCTACTAAGATGTTATTATTATCTAAAGAGTTAGTTCCGTGTTTTGCTGGTCGGCTGAAAAACGACACCATTAGCCGTTTCACCAACCCCGTGTGCATGTAGCATGTGCATACTGGGCCTACATTGTTTTGTTCTCGGATACAAACCATTTCTTCTTTCATCATAGATTCAGCAATATATGGACATAGGGTCCAGTACAGGCGGCACCAAATAACCTCGTCTATTTCGTACTCCAACCACACCGGGTTCAGAAATGTTACCTTCTACCCTTACAACTATTTCCTGTTTAATCTAAATTAATCTGGATTCAACCTTCTGCTCCTCCAATCTACGCCTATCTCTTTGAATTTGATCATCCTTTTCCACCAATAAACAGCTATCATATGCTTTCTCAAAGTCAACAAATCGTATAAATATTATGCGTATCGTATCACACGTTAAGATGCGTTGTAGAATTATCATCTATAATTTGTTGCGCAAATTTTACCTCTTGTACCCACTCCCTTCCTGAAGCCAATTTGCGAATCCGATAAGTAACAATGCCGACGGCCTTTCCATTAAATCTAAGTAAGAACTTTTAATAATATTTTGGACAAGCCTGTTTATTGTGTGTAATTAATTTTAATTAATAGAATTTCCTGACACCAGGAGGAGTCGATCTCTTGCAGGCTCCTCCAAGATTTGAATTCACACTATTAGCAGCTATCGCAACATAGGCCTACATGTAGTTTCACTTTCCTGACCCGGTTAAACTCTTTAATATTGTGAGACTACAAATTAGCACAATAGTAATTTCTGGATATAAAGATTATGTATGTTATGAAATATATATCCTCAACAAATGATGAAACTGACATTAAAACTAACTTAATTATAATGGGTCGGATAATTGGAAGCAATTAGTATGTAGTAGTTAACTACTTCGGAAGATTGCGAAGGTTGCCACAGGTCTGGCGTATCTAATGATCCAATTATCAAAATTGGATCGTATAGAATGGGGTTGGCGACCTCACCGCCAGATTAATGACTATGTCACCTGAATTGATCCAGAGCAATCGCTCTGGATCGAGATCAGCTCCGCGCCTACGTTCGGTAACGAATATGGCATACAACCTTTACCTTTAATGATAATGAAGCAACCAGCGGATTAAGTTGGTATCATAAATATCGAAATGACACCTTCAATAGCAACAATATTTGCAAGACGCTGATGAGCTTTATTCACAATAAAATAAACACAAATAATTCTTATCGTATGCCTGTATAAGAACAATAGTAAGATATGTTCATGACGACATCAAGCACTGCAACAACATCAAATCATCATCAGAAGGGCGTCACGCCCCTTGTGGACCTATTAAACCGCATGAAACCTCGTCTATCCGCCAACCAGCTATCAATCCTCCATCCAGGATTGCAACATTACAACAGCAAATGCTTATTCTTATAAACATCACGAGTGAATCGACCATACAATCTCTGTCAGATGGCAGGTCCAAGGCACATATTAAAACACTTCAACAAACACGCTCATTGAAGAACACACAATCGATCAACTGATCACGTTGATCTTATCACAAGGATTCATGCCTTTACAAAGCCTAACATGATGCTTCATTCAGCAGAAATGGGGTTTCTGATGTGGTTTCCCATTATCTGAGTCGTTAGTCGGCTTCTATGAAACATGTGCCGCTCTTGGTTGTTCTATTCTCAAGTTTCCTGGCTCTAACACGGGAGTAGCTATATTTGTTGCTTATTATCTGTAGCATACTTGAGAAAATGACCCAGATTTTATTACCCTCAATTATAATTATCCATTTATTTATTGCCATTCTCAAGGCCTTCGTGATGGGATCATTTTGTTGGGTCGATCAATGGTGTGCTCCTTAATGAGCAAGAATGAATAATTTTGCAGGAATTTGTCTCATAAAACTACCATCTGAAGAGCACTGAATAGCTAGATGGACAATGACCATGATATAATGGTTCATGAGGCACCTCAGATTGTGAATTTATTTAAATATATTGAAAGATCATATAATAAATTGTATATCAAAAGAAAAATAACACTTCATGCAGGCCTACTGTAGTCACACGCAATACAAGCTGCATGTTGTAAGTTGTTATACCTCAGATTCCATAAAGAATATCACAATTAAACACATTATAAATAAAGGAATTGATATAAAACTAGTTTCAGTGGAGGCTACGCAAAAAATACATTTGCGCCTGAATTTCTTTATTATTATTATTTTTCCATTAGAATCTAGAAATGTCATAAAATTCATAATAGGTCTAATGTAGCTCATTTCACAATGAATACATTCATTATACAAATAGGAGCTATCAAATTCTCACCATACTGTTGCAAAAAAGTGGAGTAAAGTTAATTCTATCAGTTTAAAAATCAGTTACACCGCGTTTCTTCAACTTACTTTCCATTGAGCAGGCATTTAAAAAGTTATAAATAGTTCCATTGCAGATTCGTTACAATAATTTTTTCAGTCTTAGCAAAATAAAAATCTAGAAATACAGTAATGAAGTTCTTCAGTCTATCATATTTTAGAAATATGTGCAAGCCGTCGATTGTCTGAATGAGTTGACGAACTGAATAGTATTTCGATCATCCAATATTATAAAATGTATGCTGAAAATATAAATAATCGTAAAAGTATATATTAATCATCAGAATTTGAAGAAAAAAAGTAATTAGTTTATTATTTTAGTTTAAGTTTATTAACTAATTATATTATTAGACAAAAAAAAATTAATTTTTAAATTTTTATCGTCTCCGGAATGCCAGGATTCACTGTGGAATTCTTTGCTTGATGAAAAACTTGGTGGATGCGGTGTCAATGAATAGTTTAAAAAATAAGATAGATGATGCAATTAAGTTTGGTTGGGGATTGAAACAAGCCTTTACTTATCTTCCCTATTCTTGCTACCTACTTGTGAGGTAATCAAAATAAATAATCGAATAACGGATTGACTGTTTAACGTCCGGTTCATCATCTGACGACGATATCAGGGACGTAATGTTGTTGCTGGAGTGAGTTAAGATTCTGGTAAACAAATTTCTGGATTCGGCTAGCTTGTGCAGTCTTTTTGAGGGTGTTGTGCTAAATGAGGACCGGTCCTGCTGCTATTCGCATAGAATGCAAAGCATCCAGTGTATTCTAATTCAAGATCCAAGTTAACTTTTAATTTATAAACTTAATTACTTTAAGTTAAACCCTAGCTTCTATTAATAATAATCAGGAGGTTCTTACAACGACGATATCTAAAACAGTGTCGGGGCCTGTCTCGAGATTGCTTTACAGGCACATGTTGCTTTAGTTTTTTTTATACATTCTTTCACTCCATGATTAATCGTACCTTTGCCTTATATCGCGCTTAATAGGCGTGCAAGTTGAGATACATGATTGGGCTGCCTTCCATCTTCCAGGGCCGATGCGCTCCCGTGCCTATTGAGGTAACTATTTGTTGACTCACCTGGGTTTCGATCCCACGGCGCCGCATGACACCACTCAATTCAATAGTTAAAAGTTAGCAACGTTGTCATCGGCTTTAATTAGTATCCCGTTTGCAAAGTTATTTTATTTTATTTTTCTTCCTCCTCAGGAATATATCTTTCTGAACCGTTTTGGATGAACCGCTTAGAACTTTGTAGTGATATAAGCAGTTGGATGATGCTTTTAACATCATCCCTGGATGAGGAAACGCACGTTAAGCCTTTATTATTTATTATTATAATTTTTGGAAACCTGGGTGGTTAAAGACCCTGGGCTAAAATATATGATAAAATTGATTTTAATACCTTAAAAAAGAAGTAGGCCTATAGATTTAAAAAAGCATTTGTAAACAATCTATTATTATTATCGTCCATATTCAAATAAATGTCAGGACCCATGTCAGGACCTACCTGTACTAGAGGTAATGCTGTAATTGTCGTTGATGTCATCCAGTTTGCCCACAGGACCAGATTGAGGGATCGGCGCCTTGGGCCTCACATCTGCAATCTTTAGAGAGTCTCCTACTCTCACTTTCCTGAGAGTTAACAAATAATAAAAGTAGTATGCTCCTTACTGGAATGTTTCCGTGAAGATATCGTAATTTTAAAAAATGCGGAGCAATACGGTTATCATCAAATGAATTATCAAAGACTATGCGTTTATTTAATGTCATTTAATGTAGGGCCCTAGAATAATTGTAATTTCCTGCCTGTGTACAACTAAGATAAGTTTTAGGAGAAAGGAGAACAATCATTTGCCATTTCTTTAATTTAATTATTTACTGACTCAATTTAATTTACTGCCTGATTGATTGATTGACTGACTGTCTGACTGACTGACTGATTGATTGACTGACTGTTTGAATGGATTGATTGATTGATAACTTACTGTCTGTTCCAGCAACAACTGTTGCACCAGCCGCACCAGCAACATAGACAACAGAGCAACAGCAGCAACAACAACAAAGCTGCTAGTGCCGCTAGCAGGCCTGTAATACACACAAATAGACATAGACACAGGCCTACATGCAAACATATATTGTAATACATACATAAATACATAAACATACAACAACAACAGCGCAATTAGAGTGCTGCCGTCATCAATGACAACAGTAAATATACACACACATACATGCATTGCATACATACATAAATATACTGTACATACATATTATATGAGTAGGCTACATTCATAAATGTACGTATATAATAAAATGGCAAATAAAGATGAATATAGGCTTATATGAATACTGCATTTATATAGGCCTATATAAATGCAGTCATGCATACAAACAAACATGCAGAAACAGAAAATAGAATCACATTAGGCTACTTAAGAAAGAGGATTCAAAACCTAAACCTAAATTTATATTAAAATTTATTTTTGCGCATATTTGCACACATTGCAGCCACACTAAATTGCCCAAATGAATTGTCAGCGAAACAATAAATGGAAATTGAACTTAGGCCTACGTTTCATCATCTGACGACGACATCAGGGAAGGTCACTTGTCAGATATGCATTGTCCGGACAGTCTACTTTTAATATTCAAATTTTAAAGCAAACTGCATTTTTGAAAACAAAATAAATAATAAATAATACATTTTAAAACAAAACCATTTAGATTTGTAATAAAACCGCTTACTGAAAAACAATTTTGTTCAACAGTTAGTCATGGAGCCTAGCATAATTATAAATTAATTAAATGGTGAACTTGACATATTTTAACAATAACAATTTTGTTCAACAGTTAGAAATGGAGGCTAACATTAATATTAATTAAAGGACCAACTTTACATATAATTTTTTAACAATAGCTAACCTATTGCCCAGGCGGGGAATTTCGCATCGCCTCCCCCGGTAGACCCTGCCGAGCTGGGGACCACTCCGGTGGGGCCTGGCGCCGTCGTCGTTACACTTCCTGTATGGATTACAAACTACATAATGTTAGTGACAAATTATGATATCTATTGTTTTTTGCATCACTTATTATAAATTTGTCAAGCTAAACGTTTGGATATAAAAGCTTAGGCATTCGAATGTGATTTTCTTTAATCATATTCATCATAAAAACTGATGATATGTTTGTCTTAGTTTAACTTCTTTTAAATTTGCCTATGTTTGCGATGTTATATAGTTACCTTCTTTTAGTTTGAACATTCTTATATGATTTGGTTACCATAGGTTTTTCAATGTAGTAGTGTAAGAGTTCCAAAAAACTTTCTTTTTTATTAGAAAACAATGGCTACTATTATTGATTAACATCACAGAGCCTAGGCTCTTTTATGGTCGCCACCTTCTATTTTGTTTATTTGTTGATATTTATATTATGTTTACATCTATTGATGGTACTTGTGTTGTGATAAACAATAAAAGAAGGTAAAAAAAGAATATTGTATCTGCATAGGGCCTACTACGAATTTCATTGCGTGTGTGTAATGTGTATGGTTACTATGGTAGGCTATCTATCTGTAGTGCACTACCGAATGACAGGTTCAAGGTATATATTTTGAAGCACAATCTGCTATCCCGCTCACTAATCATCACTCCATCGGTCATCAAGTTGATCCCATCAAAAAGACTATGCCTTTGCAACACCTAAAGTGTAACCTTTTACTTGGGAATATAATATAACTGACTTCCGAGGTAGTTTCCCGTTGCCTTCCTCAGTATGAAAATATCTGCGTTAGTCAGCTTTACGAAACATGTGCAGTTTTCACTTGGTCTATTTTTAAATTTCCCGAAACAAACTCTGGAAATAAGTAGGCCTAGTAAAAAGTTACAAGTATTAATATTACTGATACAAACGACTGCGTTATTTCTTAAGCTAAAATGATTTGAAGCTTTTTATTATTATATCCGTATATATTCACACGTGACAGACGCACATGCTACTTTCCTTGCTTAGTTGCTGTTTTTGTGTTTTTATTTTTATTTTCTAATTCATGATTAATCGTACCTTTGCCTTTCTATGAAACTCCTGATTGTTAGGCCTATGTATTCTTAATTATTGCATAATGTTGAGCATTTTATATTCATATGGCGTTAGTGTGTTGGTACTAGTGTTAGTAATAGCATTAGAACTGGTGTTAGTACTGGTATTAGCATTAGCTATTGAATTAGCATTAGTACAGCTACTAGTATTACTATTAGCATTGCTATCAGTTTTAATATTTGTCAATATATTCAATACAACAATTTACAATACTAAACAAGAGATCATTCTACAACTCTTCTGCATGCTTCATGTACAATAGGCTACATACTGTACATACGGTAGTATCAGAAGTTCAATTATTTTTATCAAATAACCTAATGAAAGTGTTTAACTCCGAAGTCTTAAGTAGCTAATTAGAAAATTAGTTAAATTACATTAAGATAAACTAGGCGTACAGGTAAAGCAATCCTTCAATAAAGGGTTGTCAATAATACCAATTATTTTTGCTAAACAGTTGTCTACAACTTTTTTCCAACACTGCAAAACGATATTCGTAATAATTCTACTCATACAATCGTACCTGATAGAGCAGTGCTGGGAGGCCCACTGATTGTACTACTTATCAGAACTAATTCCGGCTTTTCTGAAAATTCAAATTAATTGTTAGGGAAATTCGGGCTTCATATTGCTAATAGTACAATTCTGTCACAATGAAGCTGTGATGCGATGTCATGTAATTACATTGAGGTTTCTGGGCTCGAGCTGCTGTTAGCATAGATATGTAAATGGAGCGTGGCCGAAGGCCATCCTCCTCCCCATTAAATGGTTATCGTGTGGTGGACCCCTCCCCCCAAAAATAATTAAAATAATTTGTGACATTTTCTGTAGATAGCCTTTATTAAAGGCTTTCTTACTAGTACAGAAAAATTCTGCTGATAAAATAATGTCCAGTACTCTCAATTAGTCTCGACTCCTCTGTAGTAGCCCTGTCGATGCAACTGATACAGGGATCGTCCAGTTTGCACATATCCAACAGGTTAGGCCAAATTGTTCAGATCTCATGGACGTACATGTCGACGACAGTGACGGCGCCAGGCCGCTCAAAGTCCGGGCATTTTTATTTATTTATTTATTTAATATTCGTCATCGTCCACACATATATACAATAAACAATACAATAAATTTGCCCGAGTATTGCCTAGGTAAAACGTCTCTGTCATGGCTTTGCCCGGATCGAAGGCATGATTATTACATGTACAATAATAATAATAAATTAATAACATTATATCTGCCCTGACAGTGATTTTCTCTGCTCTGGTCTTGCCCTAGTGGGCAAACGTTTCTGGCGACGTCACTGTTCGCCGGACTGTCCTTTCCGGAGAGCCGAAACCTTAGTGTCGTTTCAAATGGCCCGTTTCCTAGCGTTTGGCATGTCACGCATAACAAAGGATAGCTTTCTGTGAAAGCCTATGATCGCATATATCATGAAAGTTTAAAAAAATTAATATATCGCATACATCATGAAAGATCGCATACATGATACATAGAAAGATAATTTATGTGTAATGTTAGTTGTAAGCAGCTATAACGGCCTATTTTCCTTTAGCATATATACGTGCAAATAAATTATAACAAGGTGCAGGTAAAATGACAAATATAAAGCATAATTTCAAACAATTTCGAGTTATAAATACAAAAATTAGCGTTGTACACGTATGCCTTGAATATCGACTTACTATAGTGGCACATGAAGTTGAACTTCTGTGCACAGTTAGAAGTGTACCACGTGGCTGTGACGTTTGACGTGACGTACACGCACTGTTTCTGTAACAGTCCATCGGTCGGCTGAGGCTCTTTGGGTGCAAAGTTATTTTGTACCATCTCAGTACCACCGGTTTCTGCCCAAACAATTACAATACAAGTTCAAATGGCCAATCTGTCCCCGATATAGTCTTTGGGTTATGAATCGGACCTTAAATACTCATTGTATTGTATTATTTATACCCGTGCAATGCCCGGGTAAGTTGAGAATAGTCCAACTGCAACAGAATGTATTTCATAAAAGCCGACTAAACATTTATTGAGGAAGGCATTGGAAACCCACGACAAAAATCTTAGTTTTTCCTTTAACAAAGGCAGCACGTTAGTTGTGGTAAATTTGCAACCATTGTGATGAGACCAACTATTCAACTCTCAGATAGGACTACTCTAGGGATCCCATCCGCCATTTCGTTAAATGACTTTTAGTGATATATCTCTGAGCACTTTAGGTCTATACATGATAGAAATCTTTATTTTCGTGACCAATGCTTCACTAATCGCCGGTTATCTTCCCGTCGTCGCCTTAATTAAATTCTATAATATGGGTATTAAAGACCGTCGTGGACTCTTTTTAAGAGCTGAGTGAGCGCAGGAGGACACAGTAACCTACCAATCTTTTATTGCACATTTAATTTCTTAACGCGCGTGCGAGAGAGACAGAGAGAGAGAGAGAGAAAGAGAGAGAGAGAGAAATCTTTTTTAACCATCCATCCAGTAGAATCGATTTCTGCTGAGACCGATGAAGATTAACTTTGCATTATAACCGAGAGTGTTAACGAGGTAGTTATTCAGTGTTATCCTCTGTGAGTCGTCCTTCATTACGTACAGATTTCCTCCTTTCTGTACGCAATACTGCACACACAAACAACCAAACAGTAGACATCTATCTAGTAGTACATGTAGGGCCTACCCTTTAATAATAAAAGCTAACTCTAAAGCTAGGTTTAACGTAATAATAATTAGATGTACCGGTATGTATAATTTTGTAAATTGTAGAGATGTATTGATATTATATGTTTTGCCTAAAATAAAGTCGTATGTACACTGTACAGACCGATTTCCTCCTTTCTGGACGAAATATTTTACACCCAAACAAGTAAACAGTATGATTACTACGTAACGGTAGTGTCAGAGAGGTTTATCTTGCGCCTGCGCTAGCAGCATTGCCGCACCATTCAAAGGCAAAGGGCCATTAGTCATGGAGTGGTGAAAAATAGCAATAAAAAAATAATGTTAATAAAGGTTCAACGTCCGTTTCCTCAACCAGGCATGATGTTAGAGATGTCAATAGAGGGCAACATAGAAAGAAAACTAGCATGTGTGTTCTGTCTTGTGTGAAATATACAAAACTAAATTCAAAATCACAAAAAGTATCTCATAAAAATATAGATTGGCTTTTGTATAGTTGAATCTTGAATTCGTTCACAAACTTTTGTAATTCTACTATATACCTACCATTCTTGCATTGTACCAAGTGGCTGTGAATGTGGCTATCTCCAAGCATCTGCCAAACATCTTAAAAGTTTTAGAGTTCATTATCTGTGGAATGCAGATGGCTTCGGCTGAAAAATAGCAAAACATTGATTTAAAAATATTTAATAGTTACAAGTATGTCAATAATGTAATTATAGTAACAGGCTATCAGAGAAGGTCTTACTCTGAGAGTCCTCGAGAATTCGTTTATACTTTTGCTGATTGATTTAGAGTCTCGACTGTGGTACAATACATACGCCGTTCGAATCCCCGGGTTGCCCGTCTCTGATTGTCTTCGGTCGGTGAAATTGATGTTAAATATGACCTTATATGCCTTCATAGTGACTTACAATAGTAATGAGAAAAAAAACACGAGAACGCATAACGAATTATGTGCTTGGCCTAACATAAATATGTACACTGTAAGTCAATAATAGATCCAACAATTTTTCGTAATCCAATTATTATAATTATTATAAAAAGTAAAAGTGCCATTAATCAAAGAGTGTTACAAAAGCACACAAACAGCAAGTAAGAAAGGAAACCAGCGTGTGGGTATAACAAAGAAAATATACAAAGTAAAAATATACAATGTGTGAAAATATACAAAGTAAAAATGAAAAAATTAATTACCATATTCGCAGATAAATTCAAATTCCATATTACAGTTCTGATCATCATAGCTTCCCCCATTCGCAGTGTCTATGGTTCCGCACCACTGAAAGTTGTTCAGGTTGTTCGGCTGGTTGTTGGAATAAGCCCAACTGGAAAAAGTTCCTAAAATAATTATAGACATAAATAATTATGACAATAATATTTACCGCCAATTGTGGAATTGGTATTAGTACAACAGGTCTAGGAGTATATGGCCTCTGCTAGCCGGATCCAGTGGCCGATCGGTATATCCGTTAGATATATCCGACTGGAGATTAGTGGGTGCGCGTTTCGAATCCTAGGCTCGCTCTTCACTGATATCCTTAGGAGAGATGAAACTGACGTTAAACTCGGCTTTAGCCTTTTATGCAATGTTCAAATTTGATAGTCTACAATGCATGGTAACTTTAACAATATTAACAAGCTTGAAATTAATAAGCATTACTTTGTGAGTAATTGATTAAGATAAGTGGAATTTGATACTATTTACTTCACCGTCGTTTAAACAACACTGCATGTTTAATGTCATTTAATTTTATCTTATAGGGTAAGCAGTGGTCAGCCGGAACATAGGCATAGCAGCCTAAATGCTCGGAAGAGCAGCCGGAACGGCGTTCCGGTGCGTCCGGCTCACTTTGACCACTGAGGGTAAGTCTTCTAGTCCATTGCATAAATTTTGCATCACGGAGATAGTAACTATTTCAAAATTTCATTTCATATAAGATCGTACTATACCGTTCATCTTGTATACAGAGTTAGAGAGAAACCCTCCACACTTCTGTGAGGCATCACCCGCACAGTTAGTGGTGCAGGTGGAGGCTGAGGAGTAAGAACCAAACTTGTTACCGCAATAACATCTGTTTCCGTCCTATGACATATCAAATCAATTGAAAATTATTTAATAGCGGTTTAGCCTCCGGTTCATCAGGTTAAGAAGCTATCAGGGTTGTCTCAACTCTTAAACCAACGCTAGCAGTTCTCGGTGAATCTATTCTTATGTATTCTGATCTCAATAGGATATATTAAAAACTTATTATGCTATCACACTCATAGTACAGAGTGCAACATGATTAACACAGAATTAACAGACCACCGGATCACTTGTATATTGGACAGTCTTCCACTATTTGAAGCATGATTGATTTTCACCACAGGGGCAGAGTTACGAATTCCGCTGACCCCAGCTGAATTCGGACTAGGATAGGAAATTGTGAAAATATCACTACAGCAACCTGAGTAGCTCCGAAGATATATCCATTACTGAAGCAGGAGTCCATGCAAGTCTGTGGCCTTACAGCTGAGTTAGTCACAGAAGAGGTGAACGGGAAATCCCTGGGGTTGGGTTGATCTGCCCAACATCCTTGTCGTTCTATAGCCTCACTCTGAAGTGCTGCAACAATATAGTGCAAGTAAAAATTATTAGTAGGAATAAATTAGAACAGCAAATCATTGTGGCCAGTGCTCTTCGTCTTGACGCAGATCCGAGGCAAAAATTAATGCATACTCTACTATCTCACTCGCTAATGACCAAACCGTCGACCAACTAAACAATCTGATCCCGTCACACAATTTGAAACATCACAAAACAAAGGGCTATTGAATTAAATCAGCGAGAATGCATTGAAAATGAGGTTAATAAATTAACTTATGCACCGTCGGCTTAACTAATTGCGAATATTTTATTGGAAACTAACAGGAGCAGTTAGGAAAAGAGAAATAGACAGGCCTAGATGATCATTGAGAGGGGATTATTAGAAGTCAAAGATAAAAGAAACGAAGACTCACAGCTTTACTTACTAAGGCATACCGTACGGACTTTTATAGTACATAAATATTTACAATTTACTGGCATACTTATACCATGTACTTACAGAAATATAGTCTCTGAAATGAGCATATTTTGGACTTGATGGTCTCATATGCCGTTCTGTTGATCATATCTGCAGTTGAACTATACATGTAGTACTTGTCACCAAGTTTCTTGGGTGGACCCGATAGTGCTACCAATTCCGTCTGTCTCGCGGAGGCATCGACTCCCACAGCGTATACCATAACACCAGATTCTTTGATTTGTTTGGCAGCCAGCTCAATATCTGTTAAGAGGTTCGTGCTGGGACCGGCAGTTAGAAATACTGCCACATTCGGAGCGTTCGGTCTATTTTCGGGTCCGCCAAAAACATCAGTTCGAAGAATGTTTAGAACGGTTAGAAAGTTTCTTGGGGAATTTGAGGTAGGCGTTTGTGTGGCGGAGTTAGAAATCAGTTGTCGGTTGGTACTGAGCCTCAGGGTTGGGTTAGATGGGCTATCACTCATGCGAACTACGGCGACCTGTATATAAACAAAATAGAGACTATTCATATAACAACTTTATTCCGTCATCATTACTGTAATAGCGAGCAGTCGGGGTCCATTTATCAAGACACGCTCTAACGACTGCGCTGGCTAGCCGAATTTGGAAACGAATCCCGGTTATCTCGCCATCTGGCGAGATCAATAGCACACGCTACTATTATTATTCTATCATCTGATTCAGCCCTCAATGAGACTAATACGATCGCATTTCAATCATAAATATAAATATACTTCTAATAACTATTTATTATGTTAATGAAATAAATTTTTATCGTAACTTCTAATATATAAATATACATGTTCTGCTATATTAAAGGTATTTTATTTCACTCCATTACATTAAAGAAATTACCGGCGAGATAAGTTTCAGGATTAAGTTAAACAATAATTATGTTTGACCCTCTAAGCTCTGAGGCACTGAATTAGTCAATGTTACAGTACGTGGGGTGTGGGGTACCACCAGGGGGGTACCACCAGGGGGGTACCACTAGGGGGGGGTACCGGTTCAATCTTCCCCTCACCAATTGTTGCTGAGCCTCCGTCGCGGTTCTACCCATAATCAATCAAGATATAACTTAGATCTACAGTTCTTCACCCGAAGGCGATGTTAAGGACAGGTGGCAGAATAATTATAAGCAAGATAGATATGGAAATTTAGCATTTTGGTGTATTATATCGGGTATATAGAGGTATACGTTTAGACACCGGTGAAAGTAAAAGCCTTTGTGATCTACTTGTTGAATTGCATGGTGTCCTCATTAATGAGTGAGAAGGTTTACTAAGGAAGGATTTTTTTGTCTCGGACCTGCCGTGTGGCAGTGCACTGGATAGATATTGGTCGAGACTTTCTCGACGATATCCTGAGTTGATGACAGATCGGTTATCAAATTATAACTACAGAAGATTGTTAAAAATTTTCAGTTTCGATTCCCAAGAGGATCCGCCTCTGATATCATCTTTGGATGAGGAAGCAGAGGTTAATCCATTATTTATTCTTATATCTACAGTATGATAGTGTTTCGCTTTGAATAACTCCTGCAAAGCAAGCTCATTTCCTTCATTGGTTATGACTGTCCAGTAACAATATTTATCGTTCATCTATTGCTAATGATGATTTGCTAAAGGTTGGGAGCCTTTTATAAACCTGAACGTTTAGATTGCTTATCGTCCAAGGCTGAATGACTCTCAATATAAAATTTTCTGAAATGTCTTTGATCTGCGCGGCCGACACTCCAGCCGAGTTGTCAATGACGAATGCGATATCTAAGGGATTTCCAGCATCACCAACACAAGCTGTGATCAATCAATCAATCAATCAGTCAATCAGTCAATCGATTAGTCGGTCAGTCAATGGGTCAGTCAGTCAAATCAGTCAGTCAGTCGAACAATCAAAAGCGATGCGCGGTATGCCTATTCATTCATGCCTTCTTCAAATTTGGCTATTTAGAGTAGGCCTAGTATCCGGGCCACGATTCATGGCGTTCTTTATAACGGAAGCAAGAAATCATGTAAATCATATTTAAATTACTAATAATTATTATGTCACATATTACGAATACAAGCATACAATATTTATTCATTTATTCATTTATCACATCACTCAAGTAGGCTACATGTCAGTCAAGTAATCAAATTAGAGAAAGTGTTTGTGAAGGAGTTAAATACTACATGTGGCACTTACATATTCCCTGTTTAAAAAAATGATATATTAAAATAAAATAAATTTCCTTTCACGTATAATTATTTGAAACTACGAGGGGTGTTCAAAAGTAACGAGACTGAATCATTTGTATAAAAGTCCACAGGGATGTTTGTATATATCAAGGGTAAAAAAAATCAATTTATCAATCCGTTCAGCCAATTAATTAAACATATAACAAAGGATATAATTAATTAATATATATAATTCCCGTGTTGGATCTGGGATATTTGAGAATAGTCCAACCGATAACTGCACGTGTTTCGTAAGAGCAGATTGACGCAGATACTGAGGAAGGCAATGGAAAATCACCTCAGAAACCTATATTTTCCTTGAACAAAGGCATCATTTCAGGTGTGGAAAAGTCAAAGGCTTTGTGATGAGACGGACTTATTGGGTTGGTCGATGGTGTGCTCATTAAAGAGCGAGATAGTTGATTGTGTGAATGAATTTTTGCCTTGGACCTACCACGTGGCAGAGCACTGGATAGATAGATAACAAAGGACTAGGCTACTAACTAAAGAATCCAGTACAATAATTAGATAGCGACTGTTTAGGAATAATTGTCGCCATTTTATTTTAGTTAATGCTATTTCGCATCTTAGCACGGTAATATATCACTTAATCCACATTAAATGTTTGTAACTTAAATTTCACCCTATTCTTCAAATTTTTATATGATTTTCTACTATCAATAATTATAATTAAAGTTTTCACATTTCTTTAATAAGGGTGTCTAGCTCTGCTCTTTCTGTTAGAAACACTAACACTAAATTCGGAAACCGAAATTTTTATATTATTGGTTTTATCAAATATTTCTTTATTTCTTTAGTTTAAGTTATCATTTAAAGATGCATTAAAAACAATTAGAATTACATCATAATTATAAACAGTTCCTGGTGGGTTGATAAACAAGTGGTCACAGGTTTTGCAGCAGTTACGTGGTGTTATTATTTTGTAATCAAAATAATATTGACGTCCCTGACATCGCCTTCCGTTGAGGAACCGGAGTTAAATCCTCATTGTATTGTATTGTATTGTACTTGTCTCGTATTTACTGTGTAATCAGAATTCAATATAACAATGTTTCACGCGCACATGATCACTATACACATAGTGAATTACTTACCCGTAGTGAGACCGCACTCTGTGCAATCTGAAACATAGGAAACTCAATTATAGCAAAGTTTCTTAACATGAACTTAGCAATATAATTATAGGCCTTCAAGTTTAAGGTAGGATACATATATGGCTAATGATCTTGAACTGCTTCGGATCTCGCTTTCTCTTTGGTCTATGCATTGGCAAGTATGGAGAT
>JAQFZF010000754.1:0-16100 GCA_034695365.1 Enchytraeus norvegicus | reverse complement strand
AATTTAAATGCTCCCTGCTGTTCATGGACCACGTTTTTAAGTTCCACATTCCACATTAGTGCTGCAAAGCCTGTGGATACTTATTTATCACTCCACCCTGAACTGTTTTTATGATGTAATGTTATTTGTTTTAATGGTTGTGTGGATGATAACGAAAATTTAAAAATTTAAAAAATTAAAAAAAACTTCTGTCATTCTCAGCAGATGTATTTTATGGGTATACGTCATACAGTCGCAAAAACAGAAATTCAATCTGTCTAACATTTCGCCCCTAAGATTGCCAGCCTCATATCAGTTCATCTGGTCAAGCACAGAAGTCAGTGACCATTGACCGTATATAGGTCAATCATTGTGGTCTTTCAATGTGTTAGGTCCTACTGAATCATGAATTCTGATACAATAGTAGTATAATACAAGACAATACGTGAGGGAAATTTAGACATTAACAGACGATGAAGATGGTCAATTGTATACAAAATTGTACCGGTTGGATAGCCGAGTCGATAGCAAGCTTGCCTGATAAGCAGGAGGTCATGGGTTCGATTCCCAGCCGGGTCTGTCTGTGACACTATCCTTGGATACGGAAACAGACGTTACACTTAGCTTTACAGCTTTACAACAGAGAATTGCAGTAGTTAAGAGGCTGAAACTTAAATAAAGCATTGAGTTAGTAGGGCCAGAGAGAATAATTATTACATTATACTAGGCAGAAGCGTGTTATCATGCAGTATATTAGGAAAGCAATTGCACTCTGTATTGGTTTAATCATTTGAAGTCTTTCAAGTACATTAATTGCATGGATATTAATCCATGCAATTGCTGAACTTGAACATTATTCGAGTGGCATAGGCAAAGCCTTTGTGAAAGGCTTGTTGGGTTGGTCAGTGGTTGATCAATTAATGAGCGAGAATGCTAACTATATTTGAATTTTTGCCTTGGACCTACCATTTGGTAAAGCACCTGATAGATAGATAGAATGATGACATATGTAAGACTGTGTTTGAATTTTTGCCTTGGACCAACAGTTTGGTAGAGCACCTGATAGATAGATAGATAGATAGACAATATATGTTCATTAAGCCTATATTTTACTTTTAATCTGGCATTGTTAATTGGCACTTTCGACTGTACAGTAGGGCCTACTTTTAGTTTGCATCGTTTGTGATGTACTGTAGTACGTCAGGCATACCGTTCGGCGGGTTCTGTTTGGATGGACAAGCTGATAGTTTCAATATTTCAGGAG
Organism: Enchytraeus norvegicus; assembly: GCA_034695365.1. Classification (NCBI taxonomy): domain Eukaryota; kingdom Metazoa; phylum Annelida; class Clitellata; order Enchytraeida; family Enchytraeidae; genus Enchytraeus; species Enchytraeus norvegicus. The sequence continues at coordinate 14,857 of JAQFZF010000754.1, read as the reverse complement.
ACGTCCCTGATATCGTCGTCAGATAATGAAACTAACTTTGAATTCGCATTGACTAATTAATTGATGAATGCAGACCTATAATAAAACTCTTAAATTCTATTTTACGGACCATGTTATAAGAATATTCCACAATTTTTTTTTATAGACCTATACCTTATGTGACAGATTACTCAAATTTCTATAACCGTTTCACCAAAGATCGAAATTAATTTTTTGTTCTGCGTGCCCTTTCAAATTTACAGCGTGCGCAGTAATAACAGATTACAAGTATTCTCTGGATGTGTATAAAATATTATTATTATTCTACTTCGAAGCAAATTGAACGAAAGCAACGCAAAGTAATAAAATGTTTTTGAAAGTTAGAAAAATTAAATTTCTCGACTTTGCAGTTTCGCTTATGTTTCCACGAAAATTCATAGGATATGATTACTCTGAGGTACATTTTCAGACTCAATAAAATCTTTTTTTATAATTTAATAGATAATTTGGTTACTAAGAATTTAATTATAAAGATCTATAGACTACTTTTTCATATAAAATCGTCATATCAATTTTGAATATCAAATATTGTTTAAGAAAAGTTCATATAGGTGGGTTCCTTGTACAGAATGTTTACCCAAGACGCTAAATTTAAATTAATAAATTTAATTGATTGAATTCAATCTATAATTTAATTAGTGTTTATGCATAGACTATGATCTTACTTTGGATGCAAATTGAATTCTCACTCAATACTAATTCTCACGCAATACTCCTACAAAGTAATTTGAAATAAAAATTTTGTAATTAATTTGAATGAATGTCACAATTTCGCATTTCGTGCTGTAGTTTAAATGAGAGAGTGAAAGTCTGTCAAATTGAACTAAGACTTCTGTTGACAGATTCAAAGAGTCTTATAATTTAATTAGATTGAGCAGTAAATTAAGTTAATTTTGACTTTATAGCCGTGTCACGGGGAACACAGTGAATGTTTTGCAGATGGTAATTACTAATTAGTAAAGCCATTAGAAAAGTAAGCCTGAGGCTTACTTTGCGAACCTCTATTAAGTATTCCTACTTGTTTATAATACAATACATGTATAATGTAAGAATGCTTCACAGACAGTGATAAGTTCTTAGTAGAGGTCAATTAAAAGCCCTCCAGCCCTTCGTGGATCGGTCAATTGGAAGCAAGTGGGTTGTAGGTGTCTACTTCGGAAGGTTGCCAAGTTAAACACAGATCTGACTCACAATAGTACTATCGTACTAGCCCCTCTGTGAAGAGTGGCGAACTCACCGTTAGTTAAACTGTATCCTGTGTGTTATATCTCTTAGTTATCAGCTCCCGTGTTAACGCATCGTTCTGAGTATGACAAAACTTTAACATAATATCAGAAAAGCTTTTATTGACCTACTTGATACAACTTATATTTAAAGGTGAACGCGTTTTGGTTTCTACATTAATATTATTAAGCATGTAGCCTACTAATTGTCATTCTGATATTGCAAGTTCTTAGCTTTACACAATAATAGTACTATCATACAAGTTCTTGTCACAGACTCGCAGTACTATAATGACCGTTGTTAAATCTCAAGATAATATATGTTTTCACTGATGTTTTATATATTATATTTCGGTCGACAATATTCTTATGATGTTACAAAACAGAAGTAGGTCATTCTCATGTTATAGCACAGTTGCAGAGCAAATTACGACTTACATGTTTTTTTGCATAACTTGCGTATAATTTGGAATTGCTAGCACGAACTTTTCAGATTTGCGAAACGTTAGATTTAGCTAACTATGGAATATTACATTATTACACTAAGTTCAGTAATTATATTAAATATTCGTTTATCAATTCATACCTTCAAATTGATAGATGCTACTACATGCATGCTTCTGCAGCCACGGATTACAAAACTTTTAAATTAATAGCAGTATACTTACGGTAAAATTTTGCGCATATCTTACACAAGACACATTACAAATGAAAAAGTTTTAAATAGGATGGGAACAACAAGAATTATATTAAATACTGTGCGGAACAGACAGATGAGCTTTTTTGGTCATGTTATGAGGAATGAAGAAATACAAAACATAATCATAAGCGGAAAAATTGAAGGAAAGCGTTGCAAAGGAAGACAAAGAATTACCTATACAAAGAGTCTCAGTGAATGGATGAACGTTGAAGAAGTAGAGATGATTAGATTTGCTGGAGACAGAGAATTGGAAAACCATGACCGTCAAAGCTGGGAACCGGCAGGACACAACAAACCTACAAACCGACAACAAACCGACAGGAAAGAAGAAGAAGAATACTTACGAAAGTTTTTGTTACAGATGCCATATACGATAGGATTACAACAGCTCGCTACAAAAGCGAGTATAGTGGCAACAGTGTTGATGTAGACAAAGTTGTTTCTTTGTTGCGATGATGGTAACTCTTTTCTAGAAAGAAAAATCTCCTCTGTACGTAGTGACCATATCTCACACATGTGGTACGGCAAGTGACAAACTGTTCAATAAAAAAGAGAAATTACACTTTAATCAAATAAATTTCAAACCATTGAAGTATTATTTATACTTTATAATAATAAAGTTCAAAACAAAACAAAACAAAACTTGAAATCAATGAATGTCTGAGGTATGTCGCAGACCCACCTTCATCGCTTCAACATTTTACAGTATTATTTAATAAACTTTTTTGGGAAAGGTACAATATTAGTACACTATACGGTAATAGATTATCAAAAATAATGTTTTCTTCAAAGGGCATGTCATCCTATGGAAGTAAGACACTGATTTAATTGAGTTTCTGTGTAATCTGATTCTATAAGTGAATAGCTTAAAATGAAGCTATTGTAAACATCAGTAAACATTTACCTAAGTTGCCGTAATAAAATTAAGTTTTAGTTAGTAAAATTAAGTATTAGACAGTAATCAAAGTTAGACTATGCTTTCCGTGTAAAATATTAGCCATAAAACAAGAATACGATAAACGAATTAATATAAGTAGAAAAGAAATTCAATAAGATTGCACACATTTTATTTTATATCATTGGCTATTGTTTCAGTCAACAAGGCAAGACAGCATTGGCTCCGACAAACTTGAGAATAGACCAACCGAAAGCTGCACGTGTTTTGCAAACCCGACTAACGCAGTCACAGAGGAAGGATAAGGAGACTCACATCAGAAATCAAAATTGTCTCCAATAAAATAATATGTCATAAAACAATACAATTATATGCCATGTACCTGCCGCTACGCAGTACATGGCATAAAATTACTGAGAGAGATAGAGTTGGCAATTAATAATCAATTTTTAGCGATTAATCAGTACGTTTACCTGTGAACACAACAACCATGGTGATCAGCTGACGAGTCATCTGAGCCTGACTACGAGCCCTGGCCATTGAGGCTTCTGTAGGCTTCCTCTGTAGCCGGGCAGAGCAATCCAGATTGTTGGTCGCCGAGCCGGTCTCGCTGGGGTCACCCTTCCCCCGGTCTCGGCTCAGGGCCCGACGGAACATGATGGAGGCACCACGGAGGTGGTCTCGGCGCCCCTCCCCAGGTCGCTTCATTCTCCTGAGCCTCAGTACTAGTAAGATGTTGAAGGTTGCAATTATGAGAAGGGGTAGGGCGAAACCTATGATTATCTGAAAGCAATACGAATTTAGCGTCGGTAACAATTTACCAATAAATTAATAAAAACTTTAATATAGCGCATTCTTGACTTCGCAGTCTCGGAAGCGCTTTGAACAGTGAAGGGTAGAATAGCCTAGTCTGCAATAAGCCAAACCGATGTGGCAGGACCACCCTCGACCATTTGAACGATTTGACTACTAGGAATTTGCAAAAGTTGTCAGAGAGTACGCAAAACAGTATTTAAGGCTTTAAGGCTAATTGTGTTGAGCAGTTCTAATGGATATTGATTGTTCATCAATTAGGCTGCTGACATATTTCATTTAAGGAGTCGTTTAATTAACAGAAATGTTCTTTTCTTAAAGTATCTCAAATCAATAATTAATTTAATATTTTTATTCAGCATGTTATAAAGTAATCAAGCCAAATGCGAACGTAATATTACGTGCGAAAAATGTATGAATCGAGTAGGTTTCTTAGGTGTGCTGTTTAAATCTCAGGGCTCACCGGTCATAAATACATACAGGCTATAGATATTCGACCGAGAAACTGACGGTAAATTCGGCTTTAACCTTTATCCTGAAGTAGAAGGGTTAAGCCACAACTTATTATCCAAAGTTAAGGCATTGATGCAACTTCAATGTCATTGGGACTCAACGTTAGCCATTTCTGTTCATACGAAAACCTCTCGTATAAGATAATGAAAACAATAAAAATTGTAAAGCCGGATAAACTTTATTATGCCAAAGAAATTTTTTTTGTTGCAAATAATGGATTTGACTCTCACAGATCAAGACCTACAGCAGCTTAGATGATGATAAAGGCTAAAGCCGAATTTAACGTCAGGTTCGCGGCACGAGGGCTACATCAGTGACGGGAGAGACATGACATGCGAACAGCAGACCTATTGATACGCAGTTCAGTTGCTTAACCTTTACGCAACCGGTCCTTACCCAATCAATCTTATGATTCATGTATAAACAAATTTGTATTACGAGGGGTGTTCAGCAAATAGTTGCAATCGCAACGCTTATCCTCTATTTTTTATGTGAAAGATAGTAAGGCAGCCAACCAACGGTTGCATTATGCTTAGCCCACAAGCATGAAAACGAAAATATGATAATTTTATTAAAGAATCTCTGAAACTTGTTATTAATTTGCTGTGCAAAATAGTTGAATTACATGTGTCCTTTATAGCATTGGTGTTACCAATGGCATAACGACCTATTTCATTAGCAAGATGTGAACAAGTAAAAGAATAAGTAAAACTCACATGTAGGCCTATATGATATATTGAACGAAAAAAAAGTTTAATTTAATTTAATTGAATATCAAATTCAAATTTAATTTTCAATCTTAACTATTACACTCGTAAGTTGACTTAATCAACGTAATAGAAATGTCAATTTATATGCCAAAGTTGAAGATAAATCTGTATTGAAGAGTTGTATCACAATAAAATCACAACGGCGAACGAAAGTCAATTTTCTTTCGAATAAGACCGACTTTTCATTGTTATAATTGTGGAAAAAGCTCTATGAGGATAATAAAATATGTCTTCGATTTTTTGCTCTTTTCATACTAATAAATCCTGCTTAAAGTCATTGGACAGAAACAATAAGTTAACACATTCATTTAATTTAATAATAAGTTAATTCATTTTCTAACGATTAACGCTCTGATAAATTAGAAATGAACGATGGATTAAATGATAATAAGCGTCTTTACAAGCTGGTAGGACAGATTTTTTGTACAAAATGACTTCTGTTTTAATTATAATATTTTCCTATATGATGATCGGTTTATAGAAATGCGACGACTAATTAGAGAATTGTTTTGCTGTACTACGACTAATTAGAGATTCTATAGACACTCCATTATGAGTCTATAGATTGTTTCATTCTATAGACTTTCGCTCTTCCTTGAATTATTATTTGGATGATGATTATTTTCTTTATAAAATTATATTATCTTTCTCAATTTTACTAACCGAGCAAAAAATACGTTTCTGACGTAATCTATTTCCAAGCCCCGACCAGATTTGAATATAGAACATTAACTTTACAGATTTTTGTGTCCATACAAAATTAACAAATTAGATATGGAAACAAAAATTGCAGCTTGTGGATGAGAAGTGTCAACGGCCTCAATATTATTATCGAGTAAGAAAGTAAATGTTATTACTTTTATTAACTTTCAGATGAAGAAAATGAATAATTTTCTTTAAACTGACTGTTTTGGCAGACATTTAATTAAGAATATCATTGAATTGTATGAAAATTTCTATTTGTGACATTCTCGCATTATTTAGCTACATAAGTGACATTGGTTGTAAATGTTCAAATATTTGCGCATGTAGGACTAAATCAAATTGATTGATCGTTTACTTCATGGTCCCTTATATTTTCGTCAGATGATGAAACGGACGTTAAACCCATATTGATTGATTGATTAATGGTGCTCCCTGGAAAAGCTCCTTAAAACACTACTTTTCATAGTTGATTATCGGATGAATTATTTGCAGATAATCTAATATAAAATGATAACTGGACGTCAGATTTATGTTAAATGAACCGAAATTGACGCCTAATTACGACTACATCTTTTATTTGCGAATCTACGACTTTCTATCCGCTAACGTATAAAATTTGTCCAATCAATGTCAACGACCGAAAAAGTTTAAGAGGTAGGATAAAGCAAGCTGCTGGTCGATTTATGAGACAAGAAGGCGGGAGGGGGGGGGGGAGAGGGAACATATTCCCCTTCCTTATAAAATACTCGCACCTTAACGTGTCCTAGTAAGATATGAAATAGTATAATTTATTTAGAGAATGCATAAAATACAATAAAGAACCCCCTAATAAAATAAAAGTGCCTCCAAATATATATCCATGCTCTGTCACTGAAGGAAGAGGGAAAAGAGGAGAGATGGATCGAGACGGGAGATCTGGAGGTAAATCTAGGACGTCCATTGAAAGCAGAGCTCTCTGGTCTCAGTAATTTTATGGCGTTGACTTTTGGCCTGGAGCTGGACACATAAATCCTAAGTAATGTTTTGTCTCTTGACTAAACTCTTGTAGGGACTCGTCTAATTTCAGTTTATAGAAGAAATAACCTAGTAAATATCAAACACACAACAGACGGATCCCATTACTGTGCTTGCTCTCTTCAACTGCTTTCAGGGCTTCTGTGATTTAGCAGATGTTTGACAAAAGTTAGCCGGTAGTCAGTATCGCAAGGCCCGATTTACGATCAAAATTTAATCCGATACTCAATTACTAGATCTAGCATCAATAAACATTCGGACTTTTAAAATGAAACAATACGACGTGGCGTTGTTGTTGTCTCTCTCCCAGGGTGTCAGCTCAGGAGAGCCTCCGTGGTCTAATGGCAGCACTGTGGCCTCTTAATCATTGCGTCGCGGGTTCAAAGCCCAGCGAGGACTACGAGTTGTAAGCCTTGGCAAGCTAGTTTACTCTCTATTTATATAATTGCAAGCAGTCAGTGTACCAAGACACGCTCTAACGACTGCGCTAGCTAGCCGAATTTGGAAACAAAACCCGGCTATCTCGCCATTTGGCGAAACCAATAGCACACGCTATTATTGTTAGGGTGTCAGCTGTTTTGAAGAACCCTCCATCTTCTGATGACTTCTAACATTTAACAGGCATTATTCATTAACATTCATAGACAGTCATAGTCATTAACATTATTATTGAATAATAATGTTAATAATTTAAAATATTTGTGTTGTTATTATTATTTGTTTATTTAGTATCTCCATATTATATTAGGTGAATGTTATTAGACATTATTTATAACGTAAATGCAAATGATTATTCATCAGCATACCTGAGCGTAAGTCCAAGCAGCTCTGGAGATCTTAAACGACCCCCAATAATATCGACAACTGAAAACACTTTCCATTTTCTCGTGACGACTGATTTGACTATAAATGAGGTATGGTGAACATGCCGCCAGACATACAGCCCATATTACACAGCAAATAACTACCCCTACCTCCACGCTCCTCCACCTACCCAGCTGTGGGTAGGTGGCTATATATCTGTCAATACTGAGCGCCATTAACGTGAGGACACTTGAAAACTTATTACACTCCCTGAAGAGGTAAGCTAGCTTGCAGAGGACGTCACCAAATATCCAGTCCTTGCTGAATGTGGAGTAGGAAATTAACGGTAAAGTGAGAAGATACAGCTCATCTGCAGCGGCAAGGTTTAGAATGTAATAATTACTGACGGACTTCTTTCTAATCTTTGCAAATTTTACATTGACAATGATTACTAAAGTATTACCAACTATTCCAGAAACAAATATGAAGAGGTAAATTAGTAGCACGATCAGACGATAGCTATCCTTTCCTATGTTAGAAGAGTTGAAGCCTGTTTCATTGCTGCACTGACTGGAGTTCTGGACAAATACTGATGCGCAGTTATTTGTCACATTCATTGACGAGAGAGTATCCTTAAGTAGTAATTCAGACATTATGGGTGTTGTTGCGATGACAATCTTTAACTTACGATTTTGGTTATTCAGTTATTTCGCCATTATTTAACTATTGATTCGCTATTATTGTATACGTCCTGCTACTGTTTTATATAGGCTAACTACTCCATTTTATTTTTGAGAATTTTTCTATCCCCTTTAGTTGATCCAGATGGATGCACGTCCGCAAGACTAATATGAATCCAATAATTAAATTTCAAATTTAGGAATGCATGTAGCATTTTTGAGAAGGGCGATCCTTTCCTGCTAAAACAAACATATAATTATATTTAGTTAGGACAACACTATATATATATATATATAGCTTGAAATACAATACTAAACGAATAATTACACCTCAGTAATCTACTATCGCCTAAAGGTCTAATCTCTGACATGGCATTTGAAGAAACGAACGCTAAATCCTCATTGTATTGTACTTCTCCATGTATTAAAAATGGGACACTATGACGTATTATTATCACCATTACAATTACAACTAGTTTTACTTTTATTATAAATAAAAATGATAAAAATAAAATACATTTAGAACAAGAACGCTGCTTAAGCTGCTTGTGCGGCAATGTTGGAGATTTTAAATGTATTACAGCGATAAAAATTTTGTTGGCCTACTACTATTTTCACGACACCGTAGACGATTCCTAACCTTGTCACATACTGGATACATAATCCTCTCTCCACCATTTACTTCCAGGTGATGAACGACAAATGGAAATGAACAGCTTCCGCTGAATCCTATATAATCCTCATTGAAAATATTTTTTTATCCGTATATTTTCACACATGACGTATATGTATATTTTATAAATGTATATTTATTTACATACACTAGGCTACATGTATACATGAAATAAATATACATGACAATGTCATGACATGTATATTTTAATACACAGATTACTAGTGCAATTTTTTGAATAGCGAGAACGAAAACGCAATAGATTTAGGCAACTCTTTTTGTATTAATTCTTCTCGATATCTCAATAGATCCAGCTGCAATATTTTAATATAGTCATTAGAATTCAATTAAATGCAACTCTTATTACTTTACTTCAAGCTAAGCTAAGGGTGTGCTTTATCCGGTAATATATTAGTCTTAATAAAGTTAATGTCTTTATTAACTCAACCCAATTAAGATAATTGTATGCCTACATTTAATATTCATATACAGTCTAAAAGTATGCCTTAATGAAAATATATGAGTGAACAGGTAAATTCAATACTGTTTCCTATTGTTTCAGCTAGGTTCCAATTTTCTCTGAATGGGCTCAACTTTAACGTTAAATTTCTTGACCTATTTTGTAGATTATTATTGACATCTTGAGTAGAATTATTTTAGTGCACATATTAAACAAATAGATATGAGATAATTTTAGGCGCATAATATTTTCTCAACATTGCTAAGACATTACTTTAAAGTTTGGTACACGTAAATCACAATTTTGTTTTAATTTATAATCATTCAATATTCATTAGTTCGTAATTCAAGGGCAAGATACACAGGTCGTATAGTTTACTAACCCAAGTCATTAACTCACAAATATAGAAGATTTACGATACTATTTCTTCCAAGTTTCTAGAAACACAAACATCTGTAATTAAATCCCTAAATAAATAAGTAAAGAGTGATATAACTCCGTTAAAGACTCCGTACTCAGATTGATTGAGAAAATTAGTTCTCTAGCAGCAATTCATTTCGGCAAGAAACCGCTGCTATCATTTCTCTAATTTGCGGCCTGTCAGTTTTTTCTCGCAGTAATCTGTCAAATCTGAGCGTTCGTTATTGTACGGTACGCCCTGTAATGAACGAACCGACAACTACAAATACCTGTACATTGTACAACAGATCATTACAGAAGTCTGAAGACATAAATTTCAGAATAGACCAGCTGAAAACAAAACCTTGCCTAGACCCAATAAAACCAGAACGTGTTTGGTAACGGCCGAGTAACGCAGATGCGATAACGAATAGCCTACGGGGATTGGTCAGACGGTTAACGTGCTTGCCTCAGAATCCATTGATAGCTAGTGAGGTGGAAACTATTTCCAGGTCAGTCGATAGAATATCCCCGGCACCTTTGCACGGTGCTTATGGGCGCCTTGAAGATGGAAGGTAACCGTTTATCTCCGCTTTCAGCCATGGAGGCGATAGCATAAGGCACAGGTTCGAATAGTCATGGAGTGATAAAAGATAATAAAAATAACAAAAATAGTCGAAGCGAGCTCCAAGTTGCAAGCTTGAAGCGAACTTCAAGTTCCGAAGAGGCTCTTAATAAGATCCAGTTGGACGAATGACTGCAAAAACACTAAAAACAGAAACAATACGAAAGTGAACTTTGTAAATGTTGTAGACTGATATGTGTCCGCATAAAAGGAAGGAAAAGAAAAGAAAAAATATGCTTTGTAATCCACTGTTCACAGCGCTTCAGAGAAAGCTTGGCTTGGAATTTGCTACAGAGCTGTATGCCATTTATTGATTGATTAATTATCTACTAATCAATAATACGGACTGAGCGTACCGGTAACGTATACGGCAGTTACGGCACTTCCATTGTGGTTTATATGCTTACGTAATACGGTATGCTATAGGTTATCCGTCCTAAACAATAATTACCCAGAGTGACGTAACACCTAGTCTCCAGGCTCTAAACAATAATTGCCCAGAGTGACGTAACACCTAGTCTCCAGGCTCTAAACAATAATTACCCAGAGTGACGTAACACCTATTCTCCAGGCTCTAAACAATAATTACTCTGTGAGAAAGGTACCACCTTTCTCCTGTCTCTAATAAATATTTTGACTGTAACCATTTACAACCCATTACATCGATGTTTATAGCGATCATTCTAAATTCTTCAACTGGGAACAGATTTACAGCCGAGCTTCGTAAAAACTATAAACAAGTTATAAACTATCGATTGTTTTTATGAGCATTCTACAATTTACATGAGCTTCGAAACTAAAGTTTAAACATTTCTCTATATCTGTACTAGACTCATCAATATCTTTCAAATACTCAAACGACATTCTAGCGCGACAAGGTGTTTATCATCAAAGAGAAATATTACCAGAGTTTATATTTTCCACTGTCCATGAATCCGTATTGATTTTCACCTCCGGATAGAGAAAAACTTGATAGATATATGATCGAAAAGTTCTCGTGTGCTGCCTCTGCCTTAAATCAAGCCCTCAACCACGCGTGGAGGACATATTTCAACAAAAAAATTATCTTCATAGGGCATAAGTCCAGCGGTATATCTCTCACCTTCAACTGGGCCTGGAGTTTAACAGCATTCAGCCACATTTTATTCGGTGGCGGTGACACACCAGGTCGCACTAGGTCAAATGACCTGGTAAAAAAGCCTTCCGCCTGCTGTATGACCGGGTGACTAGACCTGCCTGATTATTATATTGTCAGAGCATTTTACAATATTTTACAGCATTTTACAGAATTTTCCCACTTGCCTTAAATTTTTTATGACCTGGCAATGACCTGGTTGCTTGAACGGTTTGGCGCCGCCACTGATTTTATTACCCACTATTGCTTACTATTAAATGATGCATCTATTGAATGAATCACCAGCTACTAAAGTTCTGATAGGCCCAAATATGTAAGCATAATAATTATTCCTGCTTAACAAATAGTAATATAACTGTTTGAATTGCTATACTTATCAAGTCATTTAAGAAACGTACCAGACAAAACTTTACAAAATCATTATTTAAAAGCTCTATTTCTGCTATTTCCAAATGTTACACTTGTATTTTTGGTATAATAATATATTTACAACGCTTATAATATTTGGTCCAGGCATATAAGCATATAAATCTGACTGTAACCCTGACCCAAATGACCAAAATATTATGCCGTAAAGTAACGGATCTTGGAATTTTGGAAAAAATTAGACCGGTCCGCCGATTGATAGCACATCCTATTGACAATAAACATGATGACCTTACAGAAGAAACATTTATTAATTTTGATCCAATTTGCAATCGTTTGCTGAGGGTCTACAAATGGGACTACGTATTGCTCGGCAATGAATTCTAAATTTGTTTATTTTCGATTAATTGTGATCATTACGTGTAGCCATCCAGAGTTTTATAACTCTATGTTAGTGACGCCATTATTCTTATGTTGAATTGCTATATGTTATATGAATTGTCTGTTGAAATAAACTAAATTTAAAAAAGCTAAACATGTAATTGATTAGTTTCTACGATTTACCACTTTAATTGTAGACTGCGATTTAAATCATTATTCCGTCATTCTTCCGATGGGGTAATGGCGCCGAGCGTAAGGGTGTTAACTTTTTGCTCTGATGTAAGTGATGGAATTCAAGTGACGCAGGATCAAATCCCACGTCGGTCAGCAAATTACCCCAGCACCCTTGGCACGGGTGTGTAATCGGTACCGGTCGGTTCGTCCGTCGTGTATCTGCGCTAGCTGCCATGTGCGCTCTTCAAAAGGCAAAAGTTACGATGAATCATGGAGAGGAAAAAGAGAGAACCAAATAAAACAGAAACTAAGAAAAGGCAAACTTTGTAAACAGATGCGTCCTGTCATCTGTCAATACATGAATAGTTAAATAAAACTAGCTTCTTGCAGGTTAACATTGGAATCCATTAACAACTTGGGATACGTCTTTAAAGAAGGATCCGTGCTGAATTTTAAGACTAGGTAAAATCTAGGTGTAAATCAAACAAATTCTGACTTTCATATCCCCATCGGAAGCAGAGAAAGTTACAGATCTCTATGACGTCATATAGAGCCACTGTGGCAGCCTGAATGCATAGACCGGCGCTTTCTACATTTACTTATTAGTTGATTGATTGATTGGAGAGCGAGGATTTATGCTTACTTTTAGTTTTTACAATTCCATCCAACACACTGTCGTCTCTGAACAATTTTTCACAGGCAATAATAAGAGGCCTCAGTATTGATCAAGTAAAGAATTCCATTTGTCTAGGGACGAGATTTATGTTTTGAATCCTGAGGCTATAAATGCTATACAGTCGAAATCTGACAGACCCTTTACTCATATCAATGTATGTACGACAGACTTCATGTATCAGAGTTTGATACAGTAAATTGCCTGTTACCGCGAATAAAAGAAGCTGTAGGAAAAATTGTCGTAGATAATCCATAAATCAATCATAAGATTTTATACAACGCGTCTATAACTGAATTTTAAAAGCGATTAGAAAATATGGACAATAGAGAGTAAAGTAGTCCATTATGTCAAGACTCAAGATCTACAACTGACGTAGCAGCCTTGATCCCTGTAGATTTCTTGGCGTCTGAAATGTTATCGTTAATTTTTTTAAACTCGAATGTTTTTCAAAATAATTATCTTAAATATGGCAGCACAGATTCTCTGAAAAACACTACTAGAAGATAAACACTTGAATTTCCTTGACAATTAATTACCAAATAGAGATTTAAAGACTTAGCGAACTGCTCAGGTTTACCTGGAAAAGGTAATGAAGGTCTCAGCTGGCTTGCATGATAGCTTAAGCAATTGGATGGCGACTCATAAAATTGAAGAGGCGAAGAATAAACCGGTATTACGGATTTTTCTGAAATGACAAAATACCAGATTTTGCGAAAGACTATAATTGCCTACGCTCTGAGTGGTTGCGAAAGAGAAATGAGAAGAGAGAGAGAGAGAGGCAGCGCGAGAGAGAGAGAGAGAAACTAACTAGAGAAAAGCGATGAACCGTTGCATATTTACTTGCTAGTCCAGTAGAACATCGGTTAAGTGTCCGACTCGAGTTCCATAGAGTCACTATTCAAATACCAGGGCTCGCCCGTCACTAATGTAGCTGTTAAGCCTCGAACCCGACGTTTAATTCGCCTTCGGTCTTTAGCCTTTTCCTGATTGTATAAATATCATGACATTTATATATACAGGGTGAGTAAAAAAAAACAATTCCCTAGCGAAATCTCAATAACTTCGTCAAGACTAAAGATATTTTAAAAATATTTCACAGACTTCTAGAGGAGGAATTTTGACATCTACCCTCAAAATTTGGTCGAAAAATATTTAGAAATAAAAAAGTTACAGCGTTTCTACGAAAAAATCGAAAAAAATTAATTAACAAAGCTTATTCAACAGGCATTCATTCTTTTTTGTTATTAATTGTGGCTGTGAGGAGGGCCGTCTGTTGTTGGTGCCGATTCAATTTGAGTAGGTGTTCAAAGTGACCGCCATTTGTGTGAAAGCACGCCTGTAACCTATTCTGGAAGCAAGTATAGCCAGGTCAATGGCTTCTTGTGGCAAGTCTTCACAGATTTGCTCCAGCACAGTCTTGATTTTAGCCTTGTTGGTTGGGTTTAAAAAGAATTTTTTCGTATATTGCTTTACACATGACTACTGCACACATTTTTGACATGTTATTTTTCCAGGTGGCGCAAGTTTTTTTTTTTTGCTCTCCATTCCTGATGGAGTGCTCCTAACCTTTAAAAAATGAACACTTTGTACCGCTCAAGAATTTATCCCCAGACGTGGTAGTCGACATGTTTGTTGTCACGTGAATTTGGTGGCCACTCGTCCTCCTTACGGAACTCCGAACCATGCTCCTCGATCCATTCTTGTGCAGCCGCTATTGGAATAAGCTTTGTTAATTTTTTTTTCGATTTTTTCGTAGAAACGCTGTAACTTTTGTATTCCTAAATATTTTTCGACCAAATTTGCAGGGTAGAT
>JAQFZF010000753.1:0-16103 GCA_034695365.1 Enchytraeus norvegicus | reverse complement strand
AATAGATCAGAATTACTGATAAATGAATGATTGATTGATTGGTTGATTGATAATTAATCAACCAATCAACCAAACGGCCGTTTCCTCACTCGAAGGCGATGTCAGGGACGTTAAGTAAATCGTCAGAGGTTGAAGCAGTACTAACTAGACTAACCTCTACGGGATCAGCACACTTATAGTTCCAGCCACAGATACGACTAGTAGTGGCCACCAGACTCATAGACATGGTGCAGACTGTGAGGGTCATCATTCCAATGATCATCTCCCAGGGTCTACTGGCGCAGAAATAGCCGTGAGCGTAGAAATAGCGAGACAGCATCGTGTCCTTCTTAGCCATCTACACATCAATCAATCAATCAATCGATCAATCAATCAATCAGTCAGTCAATCAGTCAATTAACCAATCACTCAATAATTCAAAGGCCCAAGGTCTCGTACTTGCATGAAAACAACTAACGTACAACTTCGGTGCCTGCACTGTATCATCAATAATAAAGGTTTAACGTCCGTTTCCTCATCCAAGGATGATGTCGCCTGTGGATTTCTTAAACATCTAAACATCATTAAAGTTTATAAATGGCATAAAGTTTATATCGAAAGAAATCTCAACTTAGTCAGCACTGTATAATTTATCTATCTATCTATCTGACGGTCATCACATCCCTTGTGGAACACAACCGCAGGAAACCTCGTCTATCCGCCTAACCAGCTATCAATCCTTCGTCGAGCATTGAGGACGCGCTCAACATAGTGAGGAAAGAAAACAGGAAAGGTTTCAAGAGTCCTTAGAGATTCCTGGAAATGGCAAATCCTCATGAACGAAAGTCCATGAGTGGATTCCAGCCACGGAAATCCTCCGAATTCAGTATAATTTATATTTCAATTAATTAAGTCAGTGTATTATTTATTGACCTGGAACAAGGTTGCACTTAATTTCAATTAACGAGCTTTTATGCAGTTTGTAGTATCACCAACTAAGAAGAAAAGGGTGTTATTTTTCGATAAAAGTTTTGAGGCCGATTGGAAGGTGAGACTTACAGAACAGAGAGAAGGAGGTTTTGGTCAATTTTTCGAATCACGGCTTTTTCCAAAATTGATAAAATCCTGTTCAAAGTAGCCTATCTTGCGAGAAATTGTATCCATTTTGTATTCCCAGTTGGTGCCTAGTGACAAAAATTTCAATGTCAAAAAATTCCGAAAAACGTTGTAAAAAGGGCTTTAAAATAATTTAAAATGAGTTAAAGTTAGGGTTAGGGGTTTGGGTAGGGTTCGACCTAACCCTAATCCAAACCCTAACCGTAGCCCTATCCCTATCCTATGCATTTATACGTAATAATGCATGTTTAAGAAAAGTAATTTTTTTGACAAGCACCAACTGAAAATAAAAAATGGACACTATTCCTCGCAAAATTAGGCTAATTTGAAAATGTTTTCACCAATTCTGCAAAAAGCCATGATTCGGAAAATTTAAAAATAACACATCGAGTACGCCTAATAAGAGAGCTCTCTTTAATTTAATAGAATAGTACAAACAAATGTTTACATGAGCTAACGAGAGAAAATTACGATCGAGCTGACCACCAAGAGATTCGAAAGTATAACTTTATCAATAATACCTTGGATCTGCCATATGGCAGTGCACCACAGAGATAGAGATTGTATTATTGGTAATCTCTATCTCTGGTGCACTGCCATATGGCAGATCAAAGGTACATATTCTGAAACACAGTCTGCTATCACGCTACTATTGAGCACTCCATCGTTCATGAAATTGATCAAAAATAGTTATGCCATTACCACACTTAAAATGTAAGTTTTTCTTGGGAATATATATTATAACTTCCGAGGTGGTATCCCTTTGCCTTCCTCACTGTCCTCAGTACGAACATATCTGCGTTAGACAGCTTTTACGAAACATGTGCAGTTTTCAGTTGCTCTAATTTCAAGATTCCCGGATCAAACATGGGTATCATATACAATACACGTACATAATTACGTAACATTCTAGGTACTGAGCCTTAATGAAAAGGAAAAAATAAGTACTAAAAATACTATATAATTTTTATATATGTTGCTTTAAATAGAAAATTCTATGGGATATATGCGAGTCTTCACAAGAAAACTGACGGCAAAGCTTTTCTGACCAATCACAGATAAATAAATATAATAAAATACAAATAATGTTTGATTCATCATCTTAAGATGGATGATATCAGGGACGTCTCAGACCGCACTGAAATACTAGCCGATCCACCCATGAAATGCCATGTAAAAACTGCAGATCTATGCTGAGAGAGAAAAATAAGACAGTAAACGATGCAAATCCATTTATCCATAAACCACACTGGAGCCCTCACCTTCTCCTGGACGTATCCACGGATAACCTCGACAACCTCTTCGGTTTCTGGATCAGAGTCCCTTCTCTGCACCACATCCGTAGAGGAACCATCCGGGTGTCCCAACGACCCATAACCCGCTTTAAGATTCATTTCTGGACTATTTCTATCTTGAAATTAATTATAGACTAAATTTGATTGGCAATCGAATTACTACAATCGAATAAATTAATATTGATCAAACTACTTTCAAGTATGGCATCTGAAAAAATACGTAATTTTTTAACATTATTGAACAAGCCAATACACATACCTTACAAAGTGACAGTCCAAATGACACTAAATACTACATAAATGGCTGTTTTAATTTTGGGGTCATTTCATGTCAGATCAATCGGTCATAAAATTTGATGTCCTCCGATTTTGATGAAATTTGGTACGTTTGTTTGCGTGATGAAGACGATGCCACAAACAAAATTTGAGGTTGATGGGTTGACCCATTACGGGCCGGACAAAATGGGTCGATTTTCGGGCGAAGTTCGCACGTATATCAATGTTTTTCTAATAACTTTTTCATTTATTGAGCTAGAGGGCTGTGCAATAGCTCATTTTAAAGGTCTTTAAATTCTGCATCCAACTATGAAAATAAATCACATGTAAGTAGATATTTGAAATTAATAAAGGTGTCATAACTTAGTCAAATTTGACCTTCACCAGAAAAAAAGGATACCGATGGATTTTAAATTTCTTGGTTTGTATTACTTCTGCAATGAGAGTACAACACCCCTGCTAAAAATCAGGCTGGGCAACAGGTCTGGGCTGCTCAGAGAATCAGGTATGGGCTCCAGAGAAACTACTGAAAAATTGAACTTTGCATGATAAAAGTGTAAGAAAAAAAATAGTTTTTTTGATCAAGTTTAACTTGATCCCCACTTAAGCAATATAGTTGAATTAATGATATTGTATGATACCAGGCTTAATAGTACTGTTGGTACCCTGAAACCCTTCATTTTGGGTTTAATTGACAACATTTTGACAGTCAGCTATCAAACCCACATAAATTAACGAAACAACATTCTACTATATCAGTGGAATTAACGACAAGGTCAGAAGCCCGAAGGGTTTCTCTTCAAGACGATTTTGGTAGTGGAATGACTTAGGTAGGTGACCGCTGGGTCCCTAATTTGGCCTAATCTTCTTTCCTACTAATTCAAAACATTGAGAGCCTTAGTCAATAAGTACTTTGAGTGTCAACTCTTTTTAAGCCGTTAATACTACAACACTGACCAAAACACTGACGAAACAACATTATAGGAAAGTTAATATTTATGTAACGTCATTAAATGGCTAAAAGGTGTTTATTGATGTTCATTAAAATTGCATGAATTCTGCTGAATTTTGTAGTATGGTTAACCAATAGCCTTCAGTTCGAAAGAAAATATTAATAAATTTCTGAAAAGGTCAAAATTGTAATAATTTCAAAATTGTAACTTTTGACATAACTGTATCAAATAATCGGTCAAGTAGTATACCAGGTTATGATACAAGAACTAATTTAAGCTAATATGGGTTTTTTGACACTGTAGTGCAGCAAAAATGTACATTTTCTCTGGAGCCCATGAGTTGCCCAGCCTGATTTTTTGCAGAAGTGTTGTACTGTCCTTATAAAACCAATTCAAATAAAAAATTGAAAATCCATTGATATACTTTTTTCCAGGTGAAAGTCAAGTTCGACCAAGTTATGACACCATTATTAATTTCAAATATCTACTTGCATGCGATTTATTGACATGTTGGATGCAGACTTTAAGGGCCTTTAAAATAAGCTATTACACTGCCCTCTAGCTCAATAAATGAAAAAGTTACAATATAAAACATTAGTGCAAATACGACCGCCACCCGAAAATCGACCCATTTTGTCCGACCCGTAACGGGTCAACCCGTCAACCTGCGGACCTCAAATTTTGTTTTTAGCATCGTCTTGATCACATAAACAAACGTACCAAATTTAATCAAAATCGGAGGACATCAAAAAAGAATTCTGAAATTTGATTGATCTGACATGAAATGGCACTTACGCCTAACGTTTCATTTCCTGCGAATTGTTCGTTTAAAATTATTTTCTTAATCAAGCGAAAGGGTGTTTTGTGAACAACTATATATAAAGACTTTACTAGCTACTAGCAATCTTTTAGAATCAATGAGCCTTCTGTCCAGAACTCACTCGCTAAATTACATTCGAAGAATTACTTTGACTGTCTTAGAAGAAATAAATTATTCATGAAATTTATGAAAAGTTATACCTTCATATACTGAACTAGATATTTCTTGAAAAATGTACATTTAGCAAATCACTTATAATTATTACAGACCGATATACGCCTACGATATGATCCATACTCTTGTTGGAAACATCGTTCTGAATCTTTAACAGCAACTATTGATTTATAAATCTTAGCAGCTTTACAGTTCTAACATTAATAAAACGCCTCTAAAAGCCTCACTGAAAGCTATCGATTCACTTGTCTATAACTTAAAGTTTTCTAGCGTTATTATAACCGATTTCTATTATATTTTATGTTTTATACATTAAATTTTGGATAATCAAGCGAAAGCGCCGCCTATTTAAACAGATGTCACAATGATTACAACAATAGGTTGGGACCCCATCCCTAGTCTAGTTTGCGATGGGGGGGGGGGCCGAGCAGCTTATGCCCCCCCCCCCCTCCCGCAAGCATCTGTTGGTAATGTAGGACACATTTGCAAGGAATCAATCACAACCAACCAAACAACCCCAATACTCCTTAACAACCAATCACATGCTTAAAAACTTAAATTTTCGGCACTGTGATTGGTTGGTTCTTCAATTGCTGCAAATCCCTACTACATTTCCTATATTAGCCCCCCGCAAACTTTTGACATTTGTAAAGATTTAGTTTAACAAGTAAAATATAAAAGTAAATTATTGAAAAATTTAAGAAATAATTAAAAATTAATAGGTACTAACCTAAATGAGTAAATGCTGCCTAATTTTTTAATTTAAAGTTAAGTTAAATTA
The DNA here is from genome assembly GCA_034695365.1 of Enchytraeus norvegicus. Taxonomy (NCBI): domain Eukaryota; kingdom Metazoa; phylum Annelida; class Clitellata; order Enchytraeida; family Enchytraeidae; genus Enchytraeus; species Enchytraeus norvegicus. The sequence goes on along the minus strand of JAQFZF010000753.1, from coordinate 10,709 downwards.
GGCCTAACTTGCTAACAGTGATATAATTCTAAAGTTTAGTCTAACTGTGCCGAATTTTGTCAAAATGAACATTTTGATAGGGAGAGACTCTGACGGTTTTGTTAAAAAGTATGCGATATAAGAAACGGAACAAGAGCGAGTTTCTATTGGCTAATAAATGATCATAGACAACTCGTACCATACATCCTATCGATTCAGTATAAGCGGCATGACTAGTCATTATATATAGATCTTTTTACGTTTTTATTTAATTAGCCTATAGATGTCATTCTAATTGCAGCATTGATTTTTTGACTACCACCATTTTTCCCACCGGTTAAGTTACGCGCCTAAAATTTACAGTTATTGATGCAAATTATCAATTCCTATCTCACCCGTCGTTCATGTGTCTTCGGATGGCAAAACGGACTATAAATGCGAGGCTTAACAGACTTTAGCCTTCAAATTCAGCAATTTTGACTTAATCCTGTAACTAATAGTAAATAGTAGACTTTATTAATGTCAATTCTGATTATTCGTATGACGTATCAGTACAAATGGTTCGGTTTATTTATAACCGGTAGTGCATATTTAATATTACAAACTTGATAGAGTTCTAACATTCAAACGGATGCCCACGTGTTGTTGTGAAGCACAAATATTAATCTCGATATGTCATATAACAATCCTGTTTATAATTATGCGGAGACTAAAATTTTGATATTTTAACAAATTATTGAAAACTGTCATATTTTAATGCTTAACTATGGCGAGTCGAAGGTTGATATTTACAAAGATGGCTTCTCTATCAGCGCCAATCTTAGCAACCAATGAATGCACAGCTAACAAAAAATCCTTAAGTCTGTGATTTCCCCTTATGCTCAATCTTATATAGCAAGTCTATAATCCTGTTACGCAGACTGAAGTCGAAATATAAAGTAAAAGCGATCTATAATTAAGCACTGCTGCACAGAACGCAGCAATGTCTCACCTTCCACGCTGTAGCTAGTGACACCATACACGTCAGTTATGATGCATCTAATTATTTAGCTCACATCCTAGGACCGTATTGGTCTAATTCACAAAATGACACATACAATATTAATTCATCATACATGTTCTATTTTCAACATTAGACTATTGCCAACCACATTAGACTACTGCCAACCACATAGACCAACCACATTCAAAAATCTACAATATTCGCACAGGTTTGCCGTATTAAAATTGATTAACAATATTAGCTTGAAAGTTTACTCTCACTAGGTACCGTGCTCATTCAGGAAGTAGGTAACCATGGTTCTCCACTGACCAGTGTCAATTCTTCGTTGTGTGCATTTCGTTATGTGCTTTAAATTAGTAATAATATTGACCATTAAAAGTTCATAGACTCGACTAGACAAGTTAATGTAATCTCGAAGATCGGTTCCGGTCATAACACAGAGCTAGATAGCAATAGTCGTCATTGCAACTAAACAGGCCTATCTGTCTACCATATTCACGTGCAAAGAGAATTCTATATTAATTTTTTAATACTTAAATATTATAGAATACAATGTAGACATTTGCAATCCCACGCGATTTGCTTCTGCGGCACTTTAAGCGACATAGCATTCCAGAGTAGGCCTACAAGTGACTTATTTTAAAGTTCTGCTAAATTTAAAGTCAACACAAAGTCCTGTGATTTCGTATGTGCCCGCTTTAGCTTCATATAAAAACTAATTACACACACACATATATATATATAGGATTATAAGTCCAGTTTTAATGTAAACACACAAATATAATTTATTTTATTTCATTTACTATTAATCAACTTCACCAGTCAATACTTATATAACATCATATTATACACAATTGACAGCAAAAATGTGAAAGCTGGTTCCTTTTATATACCAGGGCTTTAAGGAAACAGAAATCCTTCATCAACTGCTCTATTTCTAAAGCTCTTTTGTTCCAAGGAGTACACTCAGTACTGGTGGCTCTCACCCCCCAAAACATATGACAATATATATATAATTTTCGGTATTTATAAAAAATAAATGACGCTATATAATAATTTTTGCTATTTATCAATCAATCAATCAATAACAGCTAATTTATATATAGCACAAACTTAATTAAGTCTCAAAAGCACTGTGTAACATGAAAAATTAAGTCGCAGTAGCGCTGTGAAACATGAACGATGAAAGGTCCGCCTTGATGTGTCACAACCACAAAAAATAAAAATGGAACTTTGACAAAATATTGAATTTATCAACAACTTTTGAATACATAGAGATAGTGATGTTAGACGGAAAAATTGTGCGGAAAATTTCATAATTTTGCGGAAAATTTCCGATGAATTATTCCGGAAATTTCCGATGAATTTTTCCGGAAATTTCATAATTTTGCGGAAAATTTCCGATGAATTATTCCGGAAATTTCCGATGAATTTTTCCGGAAATTTCCGATATTTTTCCATGAATATTTTTCCTTAAAATTTTTCAAACTAAACTACTAATTATTGGTTACAAAGTGATTAGGTAGTTTACTTTAATGTCAACTTCTCAGGATAACTGGCGATGATTCTTTTCGGAAAATATCCGCTATTTTTCCATCTCTTAAAAAAAAGCAATTTTCATACATGTTTCCCAATAATTTTATTTCAGCATCAAAATAAGGTATGTAAATACTAGTTACAACTAATAATTAGATAGCTTAGTTTAATGTTGATAAAACTTTTTCAAATTTTCTTGAGAATGACATTAAGAGCTAATTATATTTTTCCGGTCCTATGGAAATTTTCCGGAAATTTTCCGAGAAATTTTCCGCAAAATATTTTTCCGGAAAACCCACATCATTACATACAGAGGCAATGCATATACATCCAAGTCAAGCTCTGAAAGCATCGTTCCAGAGGAAAATGGACGTAAAATTCATATTATTTCTATCTTGTATGCTCACTTGTGAATAGCCTATGAATATATTCACGTGTGAGTATAATTTATAATCTTTTGTAATACATTGATTTCATCTCATAATAATTTGATTTCAATTCAGAAGTTTACTTATTTATTCATTTGTCACAACGTGCACATTACAAAATCAATGTTGCACAAAATATTAAAGGTATGCCTGAACGAAGATAAAGGCCAGAATTGGCATTTACATACGATTTGAACTAAAATACAGTATTTTTCTATCACAATCAGGGTTGATAAAAATCATGATTTTTAAAATAAAAAATCGGATATTTTAAATTTTAAATCGGATTGTTTTGATTTAAATTGATTCGGACTATTTTTAATTCACCACTACTTTTGTGAATTTAGTCTCTATAATGCACTTATAATGTTACAGAAATTTAAATTTAGTTTAAATGCTCTATCATGTATTTCGATTATATTTGATTAAAATTATATTCAAATCTTAAATTTGATTTAAATCAAACTTAAATCTTAAATTGAAATACTATTGTTATAATTGTTTATAATTGTTATCATCCTGATAACAATTTGTCAGTTTGTAACGTTGTATGGGCTTGTTATCCAAGCATATAAAATAAAAATAATCAATTTCATTTTCATTAAGAAAAACTTCAGTAATATACATTTAATGATTTGAAAAATTTGATATCTAAGAAGCCAAGAAGACAGCTGTTCTTGTGTATAATTACACTGGGTGGCAGATTTTAAGTATAAATGGATGGCCGTATGCAAAAGTGGACCAAGGACTAAAATAAATAATTTTTGTTATTCGCAGAATATTATCGTAACCATAAACTGAAGGCATACGATTTGTTACCCGTGTTGTAGAACACCATTTAATCTAGTAAATACAAAAATTATGTGTTAAATATAATGAAAACAATTTAGAAATATTGTTGAAATAAACACCATTTTTTTACAATATTTCTAATGGTCATTAGTCCGCTTTTGCATACGGCCAACCATGTGACATGAATAATGAGTTCAACTGATATTAATAGGCCTACATTGCATACAGACTGTTTTTCAATCAAATTCACCATTACTTTTGTGAATTTTGTCAGTATATTATATTAAAATAATTTAAATTCACTATTTAAATCACAAATATAGTCTTGATTTAAATCAACGATTTTTGTTCTTGATTTAAATCGGTTGATTGAAATCATCTCAACCCTGATCACAATAATACCCGATTTATAATATCTATGAACATAACATGGAAAATATATAGTTAACAAAGATATATCCCTAAAGATTATGCCTAAGAACTCCCTACAAATATTCATTGCAGGCGTCCCATACAAAACCCCTTGAAATCCGTAATTTATTTTATTAGGGGCAGATTGAGGCGAGCAATGCTTGTATGAATAGAACGTTCGTCAGACGAGAGCTGCTTAACCAATCACAGCCAAGCTAGGAAATATCAGGCGGTCATTACTACAATCAGCCAACAAGCCGCACGATACACATTGCCACATCGCGTGCTCATCTCCTGCTACACTAATCGCAGATCTGATCCAGCGATTGTCCATACAATGCAAGACTATGAGAAGTTAACGCCGATTCTTCCACCGAAGGCGAGGACAGAACTGTTACATTAATATCACCTTTAACGTCCATTTTCGTTAGTCAATGTACCGTGACATTTAAATCTTGAAATGTAGGCATATATCTCTCTCTCAGTGTACTGCCTAGTGGCAGGTCCAAGGCTCATAACATTTCCATACCATACATCTCTATTCTCAGTTTTTATTTTTAGATACACATATGATCCCTTTATTACTATGCAAATTATCAATCCAGCGCTCGGTCAAACAGAACGAATCAGGCACAAATTCAAACACAATCTAAACTGTAACCAATTAATGAGTACACCATTGATCAACCCGACAAGTCCATCACTTCACAAAGACTTAGCCTTTGCCACACCTAACATGCTGCCTTAGATCAATGATAAGTATGGTTTCTGGTGTGGTTTTCCATGCCTTCCTCAGCGGCAGCATTAGTCAGCTTAGACCTGCAAAGCATGTGCAGCTCTTGTTGGTCTATTCTTGAGCATCCCATCCCAGATACAACACGGATAAGTACAATTAGTATATAATATGCATATAGTATATAATTAGTATATTATATAGAAATGATAAATAGATAAGCAGTACTACAAGACAAGCCTCAATAATCAGTCAATCAATTAGGATTTAACGTCAGGTTCCCCACCAGAAGGTGATGTCAGGGATGTATCTAGCGGAATTGGACACTACAAACAGCATTGAACCACCAGAACACTATGGACTGCAAACGCACAAAACGAAAGAGAAACCGATATCCAAAACAGTGCAAGTCCGTTATCCAAGCAAGAAAGTCTGTGAAAAGTGATCCAAAACCTTAAAGGTGGGAAGACAGGAGTGGCAGTCCAATCCTGCACTAAACACTCAAAAATATCATTTTAAAAAATTAGCAGATTTATAGCATTCCAAGGCTAACACTGAACATCTAAAGGTGACACCTGGCCTTAGACAGAAATATAAAAATTAAGCTGCAAAACAAAATCAGGTCCAGTTAATAATTAATTAAACACAAAATTTAAGATTCTTATTCAGGCAAGCGGTGTGGCGATGAGAGTTACAAATAAGCAAGTACGTAGTTCTAACTTATATTTCTTACATAATAGTTAAAGGTGTTATATTCTCGAAAGCTAAGTATTAAGCATAGATAGCTCCATATTAGGAGCCATATTAGATAGCTCCATAGCAGGAGCCAGTAGCTACATCGGTAAGGTTTCCGGCTAGGGATCAGTATGTGCGGGGTTCGAATCCGAGGCTCGCCCGTCACTGATATCCCTTTCGAGAGATGAAACTGACGTTAAATTCGGCTTTATGCCTTTTATATTCTATATAATATTTTAATATGCCTATAATGCATAAATTTGTATATTCATTGAAAACTTAGAGATGGATATATAGATTTAAAAAATACTTGTCTCTAAGCTTTCATTCATCCCTGTCACCTGGTTTTCAGATACTATCTACAATATACATGTACAATTGTACATATCTCGTGCTCCGCCAAGTGACAGGTCCTGCAAGTCCAATTCCTCCACAACTTTCTATAGCTAGCTTTCCTTTTCATGACATCATAATGGTTCACCTTCTTTTAAATGATCTAACAGATAATTCCTATACGGCTTCGTCCTAGTCCTTAACTTCCATCAAAATTTCCTTTTATAATCTCCTTCATCATGCCTTCACCACGCTTATAAATGTCTTCAGTTTAAGAATCTGAAATAATTTATAAATTATTATATCTATCTCTACTATTTCTCTAGTGTACTGCCTAATGGTAGGTCTAAGATACATATTCTGAAACACTGCTACCACGCTCAATAATGAGCACCCCTTCGATCATCAAGTTGATCCCATCGAAAAGGCCATGGGTTTACTACACCCAAAATGTCACCTGTTTTCTTGGGAATATATATTCTGACTCCCGAGGTGGTTTCCCGTTGACTTCCTCAGTATGAAAATATCTGCGTTAGTCAGAATATATGTTATATATGCAGCAGAATTACTTTGCAAAGTTCTCCACACTGGTCAGCATCGCTAGCATGAGACAAGCACACTTAGCACAATTAGCACATATGTGTGTACTTGGCATAATTAGCACTGTTTTCAGATATATCATAGCCCAGAAAATTGGGCCTGTTGGCTCCGACAAAACTTTAGAATAGACCAACCGAAAATTCACTGTTTTAGTGGTTGGCTAAACTAACGCAGTTCTGAGGAAAGATAAGGAGACCCACTTCAAAAATCAATATTATCTCCGAGTTCTAAGATAAGGCATACAGTGACATATCAAGGACCTGCCGTAGTCAGCGTGAAAGAGAGAGAGAGAGAGACAGAGAGAGAAAACAGAAAGACAGAGAGCAGTACTTAGCCGTTCCAGGCTAGAGGCTGTGGCTCAGCAAATTTTTCTTCGATTAACATCGTTGAGTGGCAGCATCAGTGTCAAAATAAAATAGATCTTAGCCCCAATTTGGCCCCATTAAATTTATTAGGCTAGAAGCGCCACTGAGAGAGAGAGAGAAAGAGAGAGAGGAACAGATATATAGCGAGAGACAGAGACAACAAGATAAGAGAAATCTGAGAGAGAGAGACAGACAGAAAGAGAGAGAGACAGAGGGAGAGAGAGAAAGCCCGGAATTTAAGCTTAATTAATATAGGCCTAGTCTTTAATTACTCTTCAGAACTAGATCAATTACCAATACAAATTTCAACGTCATATTTACTTCAATTTTAAATTACCTTAACTCATTAAATTAATACAAGGTGAAACAACAAAGAGGTATCCATGGTAAAAGTAAAATCTATTTAAATTGTCTGAAAATGCTTTTTAAAGTGACAACCAATAAAATAAGAAAATAAAATACCTAACATAGCATTGGAACAGTACCTGTTAGAAATTATAGCATTATTTTATCACTGATTTTTGGAAATTAATGAACACATACATGTTCAAAATAAATTTATTTTGAAAGAAATAGTATCCAATCAATACTATTGGTGCCTGGTTAATAAATTAGCTATTTCGTCAGATTTCTCGCTAAGTGATGCAACGTCATCAATGATTCATCATAACAGGTCACGTGACCTCATCTTAGCTCGCCCATTGGTCAATTAGAGCCACGTGATTCAGTGCTTAAATGTAAACAATGCACGTTAATAGCCAGCCCAAAATAGCTAATTGCAATTGATTATTTTTCACAATATTTAATTACCAACTTTAGAAGCAATAAATTGACTAAGAAAGGTATAAAACATTGGTTAAGTTCAGGCAAGTCATTCACTATATTTGTTGACTTTTAATTAAAATACATTAAAATTATACCATACGCCTATAGTCTTCTATGTATTTAATTGGCTATGTTCAGATCAGACTTTAGAAGCCCACTAACGCGTTAGTATAGATCTGTTGAAAATCGTTTTATTCAACACTTCAGTCCTCACTAAAGCGTTAGTGTGATGCTGGGTTTTTCCTATAACCACCATTCGAAAGTCGTCAGAGGGCTTCAAAAGACGTAAGAAAAATAGACTGAAGTCAACTGACGTTTTAGTGGACTGACGCGTTAGTGGGCTACTGACGTCTGATCCGAACATATAGCAGACCAACGTTTTTATTTATTTACTTTTCATTTTCAAATGTAACCCTCTTTTTCATGGTTATTGATCTTTTTATGTTTACTTTTGCATAGTTATAGTCATTGGTGTAGCCGTGGGCGACATCGAGTTTCACAACTGAATTAAATTTTATACAAAAAATAAATTAAATTATTTTGTTTACATTCTGTTGTATACAAATGGAAAGGCTCTAATCACATCAGTCTAAAGCAAAATCGTTCTAGTAGATTATTGTTGTAGTTTACTACGATTTCATAATCCCAGCTGGAAATATTTTACATTAGTACTTTTCACGTCAGTATGACTGAAGCCTGATCCAAACAAACCCAATGTCTACTGTTTACATTCAATGTTTACCTTCTCATTTGAAAAAATAAACACCAATGATAACAAATCTATTTTTAGATTAAATTAAAAACCATATAGAATCTTCCTAAGACGACTCTGACATCGTGGTCAGCTGATGATGGAACGCTAAAACGCATCGTTTGGCTTTGTGGTAAATGTAAGCTATTATTCTGTTGAAAAGTATAATGTTTGTAACTGATGTCGTCGTCATATGATAAAAGGGTGTTAAATTTGCAATAATTTACTAATAATAAACCGCAGTTTTATATATTTTAATAGTTAAAATATATGAAACGCAGTTAAATACATTTTCGCAGTTAAAATGTATTTGATCGCTCTTCATGTTGCAGGCATATGTTCAGGCTGATAGTTCTACATTATGTGTAAACGACGCCTCTGGTATTAATGTCCGATACGTAACGGGCGTAAATTGTAACTAAATGATTAAGTTGAACTTTTCCATTAGTATTTATCATTTGTGGATGTGTTTATTTTTTAACAGTTGAAGAGTGTTGGACCCAAGCTGGTCCCATTCTTCAAGACAGTGGCTATCTACTTTGTTCTCTATGGTGGCTACTCGTCTGACTCAAATCAACACGATCCAATCTTACACTGCGTCATCAAATGTCTGCCCATTCTCTCTCTCATTGTGTTCGTCATCCTCCATGGACTCAGCCTCTCAGAGTACTACTCATACTCTCGTAAAGTTCTCGTTGGGCTTATCTTCTCAGTGTTTGGAGATGCCTTCCTGGTCTGGCAAAGCTCTGGCTACTTCGTTCACGGCCTCCTCATGTTTGCTGTGGCTCAATTGCTCTACGCATCTGCCTTCGGGCTGCGACCTCTAAGATTGTGGTTGGGTGGGATACTTCTACTGCTCGGTGCATTGATCTACAGTGTCCTCTATCCTTGCCTGGAGCATCCTATGATCGCGCTTACTGCTGTCTACATACTGCTCATAGGGTTCATGGCGTGGAGGGCTGCAGCCAGGGTTCATATCTTCAATGACCTGTGGACGTGGACTAAGCTGTGTGCATGCGCAGGGGCGGTGTGCTTCGCTGTGTCTGACACCCTGATCGCCTTCAACAAGTTCGTGTCGCCGTTCCCCGGGTCCCATCAACTGATCATGATGACGTACTACACGGCTCAGCTCGGCATCACGCTGTCTGTAGTAGACAGTCAGGTCGACGCTTTCTTTGAGTCACCCGTTCAACCTAATGGACCCGTCACATCTTAATGTGTTGAGCTACACCGTGTTTGCATTTCCTTTAATCAATTTATATTGTTACCCTCATCCAGGAGCGTATTTGAGAAGCGGAGCGGGGGGGGGGGGTTGGTCGAGTGAGAGGTAGGGGGGCAGAGACCGCCCCGCCCCCTCGATTTAAAAAGAATTGTAATTTTCCCCATTCAAATACCTATTTGGACCTTTGCCCCCCTAGATTACCATCGATTTAAGTTTTCCCCTCGAAAGAAATGCAAGTAAAATTAAATTATCCCCACATTAAAAAGTTGACTTGCCACCCCTACCCGTGAATATCTTTCGGTGGTCGCCCATTTATGATTATCAAGTATTGGTAGAGGCCTTACACCGTTTACACTGCACACATTCAGGTTGATCATTATTTTATTTTTAATCTTGGTTGTTGTTGTTGTTGCTCACCCAATGTGTCGGCCGTGGTGCCGACTCCATCCATTCACGTCGTTGAAAGCTGAACCTCACAGGACCGCATTTTGAAATGCGGCCCCGGCCTACTTCAACGGGGATGGGCCCCATCTGGAAGTGCTCAGACCCCTGCTGAAAAGAGGAGTTATTGCTGGGAAGAGCGGGAAAATGTGATACAAATTGTAATCCAGTCTTCGCTAGATTAGTACCCCCATCTCGAGCAGGCGTATCTTTAGGGGCAATTTTAATCTTGGTGCTCATAGACAGTGTCGTATGATTTATTTGTGTTTCATGATGTTAATAGCCTACTCTTGTTAATACTTTTAATATTTATCTATTATGCTATGATTGGACGTGTTACATTGTAATTAATATGCTCATGTCGTTCTAGCATATTATACGGAATCTATCTATCTAGTGCTCTGCCGAGTGGCAGGTCCTGGGAGTCCAATTCCTCCACAACTCTCTATCGCTAGCTTTTCGTTTCATGACATTATAAGTTCCACCTTCTTTTAGATCATCTAACATTCCTATACGGCTTCGTCCTCGTCCTTTTCTTCCATCAAACTTTCCTTC